>SNQJ01S0044109.1:47260-70143 GCA_010110895.2 Picea sitchensis
AGTGTCCACCTTCATCAACAAAACTTTATTTTCTTCAACCTTGTCTCTCACAAAGTGATATTGAACAACAATATGTTTTGTCTTTAAATGATAAGTTGGGTTCTTCTCCAGGAAGATTGCACTCTGACTGTCACAATCTATACTTATAGTTTGTCGTACTAGACAAATACCTAAAAAAAATATTTGTAACCATATTGTTTCCTTTCTTGCATGAGTGGTTGTCATGTATTCAACTTCTGTAGTTGAGAGTTCCACTACATATTTTTTTTTGCTCATCCAACTGATTGCTCCTCCAAACAGGTTTAACAAATGCTCGCTTGTAGATCTTATGTGATATAGATCTCCAACCCAGACTGCATAAAAAAAACCATGAATTTCCAACACTCTGTCCAATCCTAGTCTTCCTTGGTAGCACAATCCATAGCTATTAGTGCCATGCAAACACCTGAAAACCCTCTTTACTATTTTCCAATGCTCCTTCCCTGGTTTTGACATATACATGCTCAAAAATCCCATTGAATGTGAAATGTCCAAGTCTAGTATATACCTTTTCATACATCAAAACTCTAACTGCACTAGCAACATGGTATATATCCTCTTCATCTTCCTATGTCTTGAGACATTGGTTTGCATATAAATTTACACCTATAGGAATAGGGACACTCATAAGTTTACATTCCTGCATATTAAACCTCCGCAATGTTGTCTCAACATATTGTTACACATCAAAATTACTCACTTCAATAGTCTCGCAAGTGTTGTAAGTGTCGCATCTTGTCTGCAAGTGTCGTCATTACAAGTGTTGTAAGTGTCGCATCTTGTCCGCAAGTGTCGCATCTTGACCATAAGTGTCGTAGGTGTCACAAACATCATACTACCATATTTCCTATGTCGTTCCTTATAACAACATCATAGGGACACTTAAGACACCTCAAAGACTAGTTTTGAAGAGGAGAAATCATCTGATGAGGAGTACAAAGCATTTTCCATGAAGAAAACCACTTAAATATGATTTTTGGAAGGCAACGCTCCCCTACCCACTGTCAGGGAGATACGACGCTCCCTAGCCTTCTTTGGGGGAGCGTTGCAACGCTCTATGCCCCATTTTGGGGGAGTGCTACCCTTCTTGAGAGAATTTTGGTTTGTTGAGATAAATTAGGGAAGAATCCCCTCAATCTATGAAGGTGGTTGGATTCGAATCATAGGTCAAGGCATGATCTTAGTGAATATCCAGAACTGAAGGAGAAGAATACTCAACTTATCCCAAATATCTCTCAAGTGGTTGGAACTCTCCAAGCTTATATAAGGAGGCCTTTTCATGGTGAAAGGTACATGACATGATAGAGTTTGAGCGAAGCACCTAACTTATGATCTCATAAGAAAGGGGGGGAGACATTGTAAAGAATCTAACTTATGATATCATAAGGAAGGGAAGGGGAGACATTGTAAAGAATATTTATGATATTATAAGGGAGATATCATTGAAGCATCAACATTTTGTGTGTGGAATATTTGAGCAAGGTTCTGGACAAAGGGAGCTTGGTGAAGTTGTTTCACTACATCCATGGTTGTAAGCAACACTTTGTTGTCATTAATATAAATTCATGCTTGGCCTGTTTCCTTTAAAGTTTGTGTATATGAACTTGTTTCTTTCATAGATTAATTATAAAGCTAACCATAGTAGAGTAGGAAGTATTGTTGTTGTTTCTCATTGTACCAGAGCACCTTAAACTTAACTTGGAGATCAAGATCAGCCTGGAGCGAGCAAGGAAAAACGTCAGTAAAAAGGTACTTGCCTTTATTCCCTCTTCTTCTTTGATAGTTTAGATTTATGATAAAGGAATGTCAGTGTCCATAATATCACTTTCTATCTTGGAGTTAGGGGTCTAGCATCCAAGAGGAAATCCACTTGTCCGAAGGGGGATTCTCCCGTAACAGAAATTGGTGACTCCACTGTGGAGGAGATTTGATTTTTGATTCCTTTCCTAGGCCTTGTATTAGTCTTTGATAATTATTTGAACTTCTCCACATAATGTCTTTGATTCTTAGATCTGATTGATTGCCTCTTTTTGACATCACATTCACCCTGATTGACTGAGTTTACTTGATTTTTTGAATTTCTGGTCATTTTTCTGAATTTTTAGAGGCTAGCGCTCCCCTTTCCTTGCTACCAGAGCGCTAGCGCTCCCTAATAGTCTTACTCAGAGCATTTGAATGCTCTAGTTTCCTTTAAACCATAGTGCTACCTCTTTTCTGTGAAAAATCCTCTAGGGTCTCATTCTCTGAGGTTCTTTTCTTCTTTTGGCACTTTCTCAGAGTCTGATCATCTTAGTATATATTTGTCTCGGCCTTAAAAACTCTACTTTCTAAGAATTTATCACCTTTTGTTTGGAATTTTGACTTTTTGTTTCCTTACCTTGAAGTCACTCTTTGTCTTTGACGATTTAGAGTCAACTTATTGTTTTCTTCTCATTTATCTGACTGAGTGGAAGTTTTTGTGAGGAAACTTGAGGATATATGCATTGTTCCATTTGACATTTGAGGTCATTTTCCCAAGAAATTCATTTGGTTCATCATCCATTACCTTTCTCCTACCTTCACTAGAAATTTCACCCTTTTTCATGCATTCTAGGTAATATTTTGCAAATTTTTGGCTATTTTTCTGAGTTTCTGGGAGCACCAACGCCCCCCCGTAGGCCATACCAGAGCGTCAGCACTCCCCTACAAGGTTTTAGTGGGTGTTTCAATACTCTGTGCACCCTTATAGGGGAGCGTTAGTGTCTTTTTTGAGTGAATTTGCCTTCTTTTGGTCAGTCTTTTGTAGTTTGTTTTGTAGTACTCTTTACCCAGAGTCTGTGGTTTGTTTCTAAATTTGTTTGGATTGGTTCTTGATGGTTTTTGATGCTGGTCACTCTCTTTTGTCTTGATTGGAGCTTGAAACCTCTTTCAAAAATGCCAAATTTCCTTTTCTAGCTGCGTTTTTGTCGGGACAATTTTGAGTGGTTTCTCTCTCTCCCTATAATTTCTTTGATTCTTCTTTGATTTTTATTATCTTCCTTGAATTATTGTTGGTGGTAAAATTCTTGATTTAGTTATTGTTAGAACAATATTCTACTTGTTTTCTTTCAATTCTCATTGTTTTGACTGCGTTCTTATTTTTGGGTCGTGAAACTAGGTTGCATTTGAAGTAGCGGAATTACATGTTTTTTTGACAATTTGGGACATTGTGCATCTGAAATGATGAATGTTTTCTCCTTATCGTAGCATAGATTTCATCAAAATGAAAATATTTCATATTCATCTCTTTGCATAAATTTGGAGTCGGTCAAAACACCATATTTTCCACGACATTTTCCTTTTGAGTAACAATAGCCTTAAAAAATCAAGCACTAAACTAAAATTGATTAGATATTTTCACTTTTTTGGGTGTCAAACCTACATTAGATTAGTTGTAGGGATTTGGAATAGGTGTGAAAGATAAATTTCCAAATCTGCAAACAAACATAGGATCTTGTGTTAGGGAGCGATGAAATCCAATTGCTACATTTTGTCCTCGGAAGCCCTTCTCACACAAGGGTCAAACCTGAGGTCACATTGAAACTAGCAGAGTTACTCACCTTTATTTGTTAGTCTTGGTGTAGATATTGCACGTATTATTGGGGTCTCTTGAAGGTATACCCATAATGATGACTGGAATCCTTTCAAGTTGATTTCGGGCTAGATACCCTGCCCTTGCGCGTGGATCGGACTGTCAATTGTTTCCCCAGGAATCATTGTTGTAGTTGGTAACAATAGTGGACTATCTGTTTAGGGTATTTACACAAGGTGACTGTGGAGGGGAAAGTATTCACAGTACCTGGAATCGACGTTGGCCAAACTCACTTGGGCTCCTTGGAGGGTATACCCCCGATTATGTGTGGGAGCTTGCACCAGGGTGTAAGTCTGTGAAGCAGGTCGTCAATATAAATTTTCCACCCTCTCTATCTCATCCCCTTATTACTTTGTTCTCATGACATTGTATTTCATCACCAACTAGTGTGCTCATTGTGAGAAGGTTTTGTTTGCTTGCTTGCTTACTAGATTTTTAGCGTGTGTTGTTTGTTCTCCTTAACATAATCTAGGTTGGATCTTTATTTTTATGGCGTCAGTTCTCAGAATGACCAATGAAGGAACCCATTTGTCGAGGGAACCCTTTGTTTCTCCTTCTTACAAAAATGTTGGTTCTCCTTACATCGCTACTTTGAGCCTTCCAGGTCTCACAACTGGGTTACCGGTATGGTTTTTTTCCACTCCAGTGATCTTGAATTCAGGTGATTCAAATGTAAGAACACCACCCACACATCAACCTCATGTCGACCTTTCTCCTTCTTCATCTGTCATGTATCCTTCCATTTCTCCTTCTTCGTCTAGTGAAATCTATGAAGTGAGTAACCAGGTTAATAAGAAGGAGAAGAAACATAAAGAGAAGAAGAAGAACCAGAAAGGGACCAAGCCTCCAACTACATCAAATGTTGGATCCAAGCAACCAACTACTGTTAATAGTACTGGGATTGTTGATAAGGTCGATAAGATTAAAGTGAAGAATATGAAACCCAAATTCCCTTGTAGTCTTTGTAAGGGTGACCACTTTCTGAGGGATTTCCCTGGTATTCCCAAAGTTTTAGAGGTACGTTCCTCCATGTCATCGGCCCTTGCTAGACATGTTGGTGACACCCCGTCAACTAGTGACATTACAGTTGGTAAGAAAAAGACAACTGTCAAATTTCCTTGCATGTTATGCAAAGGTGATCATTATTCTTACCTTTGTCCTCGTATGGACGAGGCATCTTATATTTTGGAAAAGATTCAACTTCCAACTAGGTATCGTAAGATTTTTCCCAACCCATCGTTAGTTGATGGAATGGTCAATCTAGTTCCATCCTCATTCAGTTCAGTTGATCATATGGTCAATATAGTTTCCTCCTCGATTGAACCACAAACCCAAGTAGCTGATCCAGTTTCATCATCGATCGGCCCCACTCTTCATCAAAAGAGTGAAACCAAAGTCGTCAATCCGGTCGCGTCCTTCGTTGAACCAGTTGACAAAGTGGTCGATCTAGTTTCTCCACCGGTCAATCCCACTCCTCTATTGAGGAGTGCCAAAGTGGTCGATCCCACTCCTCCATTGAGGAGTGCCAAAGTGGTTTCTCCGGTTACTTCATCAGTCGATCCCACTCCTCCTTTGAGGAGTGTCAAAGTAACCAATCTAGTTCCTTCCTCTGTCAGTCCCACCCTTCATCCAAAGAGTGCCAAAGTGACTGATCCAGTCCCTTCCTTGGTCATTCCCACCCTTCATCCAAAGAGTTCCAAATTCGTTTCTCCAGTTACATCATCGGTCAATCCCACTCTTCCTTTGAAGAGTGCCAAAGTGGTCAATCTAGTTCCACCATCAGTCGATCCTACTCTCCCTCTAGAGAGTAAACTTGATTCTGCCCATGTTTTTCTCATTGATACCAGATCTACCATGCCGGGGGGAATTCCTCCTTCTCTTGCGAAAACCCCTCCAAGTAATGAGGCCATCCTTTTTTATTGGGGTGCGCTAACTGGACTTTGTCTTCCCTCTCACATTCCTTTCAATATTACAATACAGGTTTGTGGTCAGGACATTCCTTATGCACTAATAGATGAAGGTTAATTCGTTAGTATTTTGTCCTCTATTGCTTGGAAATATTTGGGTTATCCTCAGCTTGTGTCGGTTACCCAGAATCTGTTCGTTTTTAACAGAAGAACCAGTCACCCTTTAGGGATCCTTCCTCAGTTTCTTGTAACTTTAGGAGGGAAAACTATCTTTATTGATGTTATGGTAGTCTAGGATCCCTTGTATTTCTATTTACTCCTTGGGCGAGATTATGTCTATGCCATGAAATATATTGTGTCCACTCTTTTTTGTGTGATATCTTTCCCGCACGATGGAAAAATGGTGACTATTGATCAACTTTTATTTTTTAGCCCTGACTTGACCATCAACCTAATCACCTCCCTAAATGGGCCTTATATGCAGTCGGTATCACCCCTGCCACAGGTCAATTATGTGGTGTTGTATCCCATGAATTCAAATTCCAATGACTTAGATTCGGTAGTTGACATGGTGATCTCTTCAGTAGGGCTATTGAAGCCTGATCTCCTTACCCCTAATGAGACCCTCGACATGTGTTCTTTCCAGAGCATTCTTCTTCCATCCAGTGAATATCTCTTAGAATCCATGACCGAGTTTTGTCCCTTGACATGGTTTCCTTCTATAGCATTATCCTCTTGGAAACCATCATCAAGCAGAAGCTACAAGCATAGTTTCTCCTCTCTGTGGAAATATCGTTAAAAAATGAAATAGAAGTCATGAGCAAAGTTTTCTTCTCTATGGAAAGCTCGTTAAAAAATGAAACATAATCCATGAGCATAGTTTTTTCTCTCTGTAGCAAGCTCGTTAAAAAATGAAATAGGGATGTGGGGATTGAACCTGAATCCTTGAGCATAGTTCTTTTTCTCTGTCAAGCTCATTAAAAAATAAAACAATCACCTCTCCTGTCAGGTAGAGTCTTTCGCCAGATCTCGTAGATGTCGAGTCGAGTCTTTCGTTAGGTCTCATATTTGAACCTTAATTTCATCCATCTATATCCTTTTTCTCCATCTAGTACAGAAATTGGTGACAACCTCAAAGTCGGTGAAAGAATTGAAGCTTGGGGGGCATGTCTCCAGCCTTTGATGATCATTATGGAGTTAAGCCACTAGATTTTCAAGCTGGGGATACCGATCTTAGTCCTTGTTCCTTCTCATGCTTGTAAATAGATGAGAATATAAACGAGTAGACTTTTATCACTTTTTTGTACTCGTAAAGGTTATACAAAAAAGGAATCCCCTGGAGTCTCCCTTAAGCTCTTTTTAGACTCTATAAACATGAAAATATTGTCGAGTGATCTTGCTTCCTTTCCCACTCGTTAAAAGGTTTGAAAGGGTGTCTTTCGAGCGATAATTTATCTCTTTTTCGGCCTCGTGAGACTAAAATTACGAAAAAGGACAACCTTGGAGTCGTCTTTAAGTCATTTTCAAACTCTCTAAATATGAAAAACAACCGAGTTTACCTTATCTGGACTCGTTAAATGATCATACATTGAAGGGCCCATACGAGACCGAACCCTTACTTCTTCCAGTTCGTTAAATAAAGGAAGAGGAACTTATCGAAGGTGAGTTATATCGATCATGTGTTACCCTCCTCGAGATTGTTAAATTAAAAAGAGGTACTCATCTATCTGGATGGGGGAAAAAAATGAAGGAAGCAAGCCAAGCAGTTTTTGAGAACATTACCAGTAATTCTTACAGTCATCCTTGAACATGAAATTTTATCTTTGCACGCATTTTTATCCACCGAACCTTTGCATTGAACCAATCCTTTGAGTTTCCTTACTCCTTTGAGTCACTTGATGAAAGTCACAGCATCCACTGTGTCATCAAGTTTTGGTCCATGTCATGTTTCTGCTGTTGTGCCTTAGTGTTCAAGGGAAGTATCCGCCTCGAGAGTTAGCCATCACAAATATCTTGTTTCAATACCCATGTCACTCCATGTTCATTTGATATACCAATTTACATCTCTGTGTTATTTTTGTGTCATTGATGGGGGATACATCAATTCCCTCCTACAACGAGTCTATTCTTTTCGACTTCAACACATCATCCAGAAGCTAGAATTAGAAACCAGTTAGTACCTTGGGACCTGCATGCCTCAATGGCAAGCCTCCTCACATCCGACAGTAGGTTTACATCATTGACCTCTAATCGGATGATTACTTGGATATTCAACTTCGGCTCATTCATTCACATTCATCGGAATGTGATAGAGTACCTTGGGAATCATTGACATCAATGGTGATTTCCCTCGCACTTGTTAACGGTTTACCTCATTGACCGGTAATCAAGTGGTTTCTACCATGTTTGACATCAGGACATCTATTTGCATGGTTAGATTTGTACTACATCATGATCGTTAAGAAGACCCTGGGATGAGTTGTTAACGGTTTACCTCATTGACCGGTAATCAAGTGGTTTCTACCATGTTTGACATCATGACATCTATTTGCATGGTTAGATTTGTACTACATCGTGATCGTTAAGAAGACCCTGGGATGAGTTATCACTCATATATATACTTTTCCTAGGTTGCGAAGTAGTTCTTTTGAGCTATGACACATATACTATCACATAGATCCACTTTGTATTGGTCATGGCTATGTCTTGTCATCTCGTAGATCCACTGTGTATTCTTCCTAGCTATGATCAGTTCATGTCATAGGAGTATAGGTCCACATTGTATCTTTAGTGGCTATACCTTTTATCAATATAATTATGGATCTGCAGTGTATTTTATGGTGGCCATACCTCAAAAGTCTTTATCACTCAAGAATAGGTATACCTTCCTTGGGTTTGAAACATGTCATTAATGCTTTTTGGATGTTTGTGTGCAACTTCTAT
This sequence comes from Picea sitchensis, assembly GCA_010110895.2. Taxonomy (NCBI): domain Eukaryota; kingdom Viridiplantae; phylum Streptophyta; class Pinopsida; order Pinales; family Pinaceae; genus Picea; species Picea sitchensis. The sequence goes on from SNQJ01S0044109.1 coordinate 55,760, forward strand.
CAGGTTCTCTACATCCGTACCCTTGCTTGAAAAAGTCTACAAAGTACTTCAGTCATCAGTTCTTGTCTTCTAACTTCGCACTTTGGGGGGCAATCTATTACACATCAAAATTACTCACTTCAATAGTGTCGCAAGTATCGTCATTACAAGTGTTGTAAGTGTCTCATCTTGTCCGCAAGTGTCACATCTTGACCACAAGTGTTGCAAGTGTCGCAAACATCATACTTCCATATTGCCTATGTCGTGCCTATAATGACATCATAGGGACACTTAAGACACCTCAAAGACTATTTTTGAAGAGGATAAATCATCTGATGAGGAGTACAAAAAATTTGCCATGAATAAAACCACTTAAAAATGATTTTTGGAAGGCAATGCTCCCCTACCCACTGTCAGGGAGCGACGACGCTCCCTAGCCTTCTTTGGGGGAGCGTTGCAACACTTTGTGCCCCATTTTGGGGGAGATCTACCCTTCCTGAGCGAATTTTGGTTTGTTGAGATAAATTAGGGAAGAATCCCCTCAATCTCTTAAGGTGGTTGGATTCAAATAAGAGGTCAAGACATGATCTTAGGGAAGATCCACAACTGAAGGAGAAGAATCCTCAAATTATCCCAAATATCTCTCAAGTGGTTGGACCTCTCCAAGATTATATAAGGATGCCTTTTCATGGTGAAAGGTACATGACATGATAGAGTTTGAGAGGAGCACCTAACTTATGTTATCATAAGGAAGGGGGGGAGACATTGTAAAGCATATAACTTATGATATCATAAGGAAGGGAAGGGGAGACATTGTAAAGAATCTAACTTATGATCTCATAAGGGATATATCATTGAAGCATCAACATTTTGTGTGTGGATTATTTGAGAAAGGGTATGGACAAAGGGAACTTGGTGAAGTTGTTGCACTACATCCATGGTTGTAAGCAACACTTTGTTGTCATTAATATAAATTTATGCTTGGCCTGTTTCCTTTAAAGTTTGTGTATATGAACTTGTTTCTTTCATATATTCATTATAAAGATAATCATAGTAGAGTAGGAAGTATTTTTTTTTTTCTCATTGTACCACAGGCCCTTCAACTGAACTTGGAGATCAAGATCAGCGTGAAGCGAGCAAGGAAAAACATCGGTAAAAAGGTACTTTCCCTTCTTCCCTCTTCTTCTTTGATAGTTTAGCTTTATGATAAAGGAATTTTAGTGTCCATAATATCACTTTCTGTCTTGGAGGTAGGGGTATAGCATCCAATAGGAAATCCACTTGTCCGTAGGGGGATTCTCCTGTAACACATATTTCCTCTGATTTAATTATAGTTTCATGTTTTCCCGATCTGTTTTAATTTACATTCCCAAAATGAAATTTATAGTTGGTGATCTAGAGAAGAATTCAGTAAATCGATCATGAGGGTTATATCACAGGCTGAGGAGCCTAGTGCGATCTAGTCATCCTCACAGGGATAGGGAAGCTTGTTGATATTGTAAGATCCAAGACTGTAAACATGGGCGACTTGACATATTGTTGAGACATAATGAAGAGATTGAGAGACAGATATTTGTGGACATAGCCCAGGAGGGGGTGAAACATGGTAAAACTTGTGTTATGTGATTGAATGTATGCATCTGTATTGTTGTTAAGAATTAAATGCTAGATGAATGAATGAAGGAACTAGTTAGATCTGATACTCTAAATGCATGAATAAGAATGAATGTTTCAATCAAGAGGTTAGAATAAATAAATAAAGATCAAAAGGTACAACCACATATATACACTCATTCCTTGACTGCAAGAACCTAAGTAGTGTAGCCATCCATAGAGCTATCTCGAGTGAGATTGCACAGTACACCATGTGTGTTGTGTTTCCTTTTGGTTACCAGGGGGGCGATAATTTTACATGGATTTTGTTCAGAGCTTGTCACATCTCAACCTGAGTCAACCTATGACAATAAGGTAAGATCATAGTAGATAACTAGTAAATTAGAATAATAAACCAACACCATAGGAGAAGAATAGGGGTTGGCACTAGGATGGATAACACCCGCTTTGAGAAATTCTTGAACGATTTTCTCAATTTCATTCTTATGGAAAAATGGATCACAATAAGGGTGAACATTGGGAGGAATATTGTTGAGGACAAGAGTAATGGAATGATCATGAACACCACGAGGAGGGGGAATTGCCTAGGGACTAAAAAAAAAATTCTTGGTGTTCGGATATGATAGATTGGATTCTTGGAGATCATAACGCACGAAGAGTGTATCAACTTCTTGAATGCAATGGAGTTCGTCAATAATACTCAGACAAAATTTTTTGAAGCGATTTTCCATTCGATGGGAACTGATGATCTCAGGGGAGCATGTTGTGAGTCCTTGGAACTAATGATCTCAGGGGATCCTGTTGTGAGTCCTTGGAACTAAATTACATGGTTAATTCCTTAAAATCCACGACAATGGGGCCCATAGTGTATAAACATTCAACACCTAGAACAATGTCACAACCACCCATGTCAATAGAAAAAATACGATATTTTAGGTGGTACTACCTAATTTGCAGACATACATTTTCATAACACCCACCACATTTCATGGAATCGTCATTGCCTATAATGATTTTAAAATTGTTGACGACATAGATAGAGAAATTGATTTCTTAGTCAATGCAACGGTGAATGAAATTATGGGTGCTTCCATTGCCAACAAGGATGATGATTTTCATATGCTTAATATAGTCAATTAGCTTGAGGGTTTGGGGAGCATATAAGTGAGTGAGGGCATGAAGTAAAATTAACAGTTCAACCTATGGTGGGTCAATGAGAAAAGTAGTAGTATATAGAGGGGGTGTCTCTTCAATAGGTGGAACTTCAACTTCCTCTTCAACAACATCCTCTGAAATGCCCATAAAAATATTATGTTCCTTACACTTGTTCTCGGGAAAATATTTGTCATCACAATTATAGAAAACACCCTTGAGTTGGTGCTTAGAAATTTTTTCCCAATTTAATTTGTGGACCTTGAGGGGACTGACAAGAGGGCATGATTGGTGGGTTGAGGGCGAGGAACAAAAGAGGTTTTTTATTTCTAGGAAAAAACAACCTATGGTGATTATTTGGCATGTTTAGTAGCTTCCAACCAAGTCTGAGGTAAATCCATGAGGACTTGGGCACATATGTCATCCTTTAGGCCACTAATAAAGAATTCCCAGAAAAAGGAACCTATCATTCCCTCCATTATGAAGGCCAAATGATCAAAGACAGTGATAAAGTATTCCATTGTGCCTAACTATTTCAACTTGGTCAAATGACCTAAATAGTGGGTGTCAGTGTCGAAGAATTCATAGAGCTCTACAACAAACCGGGTCCACCGAAAATACCCCTGACGTGCATTAACATTTCCACCATTTCCAACATTTGGGATCCATGTAGAGAACAATATAATTAACTTTTTCCAACTCATCAGTAATTTCATGCAAAGAAAAATAATGCTCCATTTGAGTGACCCAACCTATGGGATCAGAGCCATCAAATTTATTGATCTCAACTCTAGGAAGACGAGGGTCATGATGAAAGGAGTTGGATTGAAACACCATATAATTGGAGGAGTCAACACATTCTAAGTGGGATGGGTGTTTTGAGGAGGAAGGGCCCTACGATCGGTTCAAAAACTGGTTGATAGAAGTTTTGAGGGTGTCAAATTTCCCCATGAATTTGGCATCCATGGCATCAAATTTTTGTTGGACTTGGTCCTGGAATTGTGAAAATCGGGAATCAATGGAAGAAATATTAGAATTTTCTTGTTGGATATTCTCCTTTTTTTGGTTGATGGTAGCTTGCAGGTCTTGGCTATGAGTGTTGGCCATTTGGATAGGAGGGGTGTATATAAGGGGAAATGGGTGGGCGGGACTACAAAAAATAAATAATTATAAATGATAGGTACCCTGACAATTATATTGAAAAGGGGAATACAATGGAATAGGTATCTAATAAGGGTGTTGGGAAGGGGGTCGGGTCCACTAAAAAAAGGATTAAAAATGAGAGGTACCATTTCTCAGGGCGAGGAAAGGAATCAAATGGGATAGGTACGGAATAAAGGTGCCGAAGGGACCACTATATATTTCTTTTATTACTCTTACCAAGTTATACTATGATATGAATAATACTGCAATGGTGAAATGCCCAAATTATTAACAAGAATAAATGTGTAGTAATTTCACAACCTGAATGCAGGAGGCAAGGTTACACGACAATAGATCTTGTCTCTTCCTTTGCTATGTTGTTTCCATCCCAACGATTATGGTGTTCAGGGATTTTACATATAATGGTTTTCCTTGTTCTATATCTCTTTGATATACATGCAGGGTTGAACAGTAGTACCTGACTCAATATCTTAGGGAACCAACTAAGGAGGCGAGACCGTACCCTTACCCGTACTACTCGATTACCCAGGTACTAGAGAGTAGATTTTTGATTTTTTTTCTTAGTGGAACTATAACAGTTAGTAAGAGAATTGGTTCATATATGGAGGGTTTCAAGATACCTAGATAAGTACGTATACATGGGTTTTCTAATGCACTACCACTTGAAGGGGTACCAACAAGGGTTACAAGGGTGTCTAACAATGTGATCTTAAAAACCCATTGTATTTCTTGTGTGTATAATTCCCTGAATATGGATTTATGTGTTGTGTGACAAATCATTGTAGTTTTAAGACGTCAGAATATGTTTCTACCCTGGAAAAAAATTAACCCATAATTCCTACAGAGGAAAGTGCTTTGATACCAATTGTAAGATACCAGATGTAATATAATATGCATAAAAAATAATATTCAATAGATATCAATGGAACAAAAAAATATTGAGGAGCGAAACACCAAAAATGGTACCTTTATTCAATGAAAGCAATTTTCACTTGCCTCTTCGATGGGGAAACCTCTAGTAGAGTAGAGATCTATTATAATAATACTCAATAAAAAGACTTTTCATGCCTCCTACTCTTATTTATACTAATTCTGTCTTCTAAAGAACCTTCTAGCGAAAGATATTTCTAGAGGTGGAAGCTTATATTAGGTCTTCTTAGATTGACTTGTTGACATTTATTAAATAGGACTTATAAACTAATTCTGACCTTTATTACATGGAAAATATATTATTCTACCTACGTGAGGGGTCAGGTAGGTTAGGTCCATAACATATTCCATCTTAGTCTTCCATGACTCTTCTTCTGTACCATCCATGCTGAAACTGAGTAGTGAATATACCTGTAGGAGTAGTGCATTTTCAACCTTTGAAAGTTGAGGAATGGTTTGTAAGTTTGGATTTGACAATGGCTCCATTGGATGACCACACAATGGACTTGGGTAAGACTTTCTCAATATTTCCAAAGTTGTTCTAGTGTCCCATGATATTTTTTTGATGTTAGTAGATGAAATCAAAATATATCATGATCCTATTATAATTAAGAGGAAGCAAGGACAGATGGCAAGAGTTCCAACCATGAATTTTATTAATGCAATTGATGAACCCGTAGTCACACCTATTGTCTTCACACAACAAAATGAATACTTGGTTTTTGGAAATGAAACTTTGGGTGCCAAAGATGGTGTATATCAAGTAGAGAGTGGGCTGATAGCAATGGAGACTTTGGTGAAGTCAGTCTTGGATAAGATTGAATGGTTGTGCACATTGAAAAATTGAAAGAAAGATGTTGGGGGGAAGATGAAGCTTGTACCAATAATATTTACAGAGGACATTAGAAAAGGAATCCACTAGGAAGTGACTTGATACTCATAAAAATATGGACAAGGTGAGTTGAGCTAGATGAATGTCTCATTCTTGGTGGAAACTATTCTAACGGTTGACTCCAAGTAGTGCATGGAAGAAATCTCCCAACAAGACTCTCGATTTGGTGTAGAATTAGGATATGGATAATTCTTTGAACATGATGAAAATACCATTGTGGTGTTTTGTAAATTTTATATGGGGATATATGATTATGATTTGATCACATATCAGTTGGAATGAATGGGCTCTACTCCACGAGAGACATAGACAATTTTTAAATACTTGTGCATGAGGCATGAGTAGGCTTACTTCCTAGAAGTAGGTAGTGGAGCTCAGAGTTCCTTTGAAGAAAGTTCCTTAGAAAATTGTTTTGTGAAGATGAGTTAACAATATGAAGAGAAGGTGTTGACATTGTCTTGGTTCAAGAAAATTGTACAAGATGAATAAAGCACAGATGGAAAATTCTATTGGGAATGGAAAGGTACATCCTCATAGACTGGACATGTTAGTTGGAATGATCATCCAAATAGCTCAATATATTAGAGGATCTGATGTACAAAAGCATGGAAAATTTGGTCAAAGTACGAAAGTCGTAGTAGGTACAAAGGTGAAATACTTGGATGGTTTGGAAAATATTCTTAATCAAGGTTGGGCCATAGTTGTAGTAGGAAGCTACAGTAGTGTCAAATTGGATCGCACTGACCAAAATAAGAGGAAACAACAAGTGGCACTTGGCGAAAGGAAAAATTGGATGGAGGGTAGTTGCATGACAACTTTGGCTTGAAAAATGTATAAAAATTGGGAGTGTCAGTTGTAGATAGATGCATGGTTTTGGATAGTGTCTTAATAAAAACATATTCTTGATGATGTTGTTGAGGGAAACAATATTTTTTAGTGGGGTGGATGTAATATCCTTTCTTAGAGTGGTGTTGTGTGCCTCCAATGCACAATTGGCTGACACAAATGGACATATCTGATGGATGATGCCTTATTTTAATTGGTTGAGATTCATTGGTCCATTGACAAGATAAAACTTCGATATTTGAATGTCTTAGCTCATTTTCAAGGAACACCATGGACAATCAAATGCCTTGGCCCATTTGGACGGTCCACCTCAGATAGTTTCCTTGGTTCGTTGGTAAGGTTTACATCACACAGTTGGACGACTTGCTCCATTGGCAAGGTGCACTGTAAAAGAAGTTGGGGGGGGCTGTAGAAAGACATGGTACACCTAAGACAATGGTAGCTCACAATAATTCAAATGGAACAAAGAAGATTAGACAAGCAATTGGATAGAGGAGGAAATGAAGGTTGTTGTGGGAAACCTCGTCCATAGACAAGTACTTGGCATGATGAATAAAGAATTTTTCCTCGAAGGATTGATGACTGGGGTGCCTAGACTTATATGGATCACTAAATTTAGGAGGTCCACACGTGGGGGTTGTAACAGATGGTTGATCTTCGTTTATGGACAAGTTTCCACAGATCATAATTGTGCGGTGAACTAGTAAGGCGTACACCCTTGGGCACATATTCATTACACACACATATTTTGAATGTGTTGGGTGCACTTGAGTGTACTCAAACGAACTTGGGTGGATTTGATGCAATCATGTCGAATTAAACAAGTTGGGTACAATTGGTATAGCTGCGCAAACCAAGATGAGTGGATGGAGTTGTTTTCAAATGATTTGAGGTAGATTGGATGTGAAGGCATAGTTGGGTTCACTTGGGAGTGGTATGATGGATTGATCAGGTATATAGGAATATTTGGGTGGGATTTGCATGACCTTGATGGACCTAGCATGAGTTGAGATGATTCAACTAAATGATCAATAGACAAGTTCCTGAGGAGAGCAAGTTGGCTCAACAACACTTGGGTCCACCTAGGAACAGATGGGGCTTACAAACACATGAGAAGATCATATATATAGGTGGATGTCTCAAAGTCCTAAGGAATCAAGCAAGGAGTTGAAAGAGTCATCAAGTGTTTTACAATATCCATGTTTGGGCATCACAAGAAGACTTACATTCACTAAGTGACAAGAGATGGAAATAGGGCTTGCAAGAGGTAGTCTTGCGGTTGCTTTAGGGGTCGGATGGAAAAATCTGCAGGATTGTTTCATCTGTAACTCTAATCTATAAATGAGACCTATCAAATATTGTTGTGCTTATGTTGGGGTCTAAATATGTATAAAAACAACCTTAGTTTAACATTAATTTATCAACCCGAGGATTTGTCTTTTATCTCAAGAATATCAACAAAGTCTATGAAGATAGCTTGTAGAGGCTAAAATCATGTAGTTAAAGAAAATATGAGTTTATCAACAATCAAGTTCCTCAAACATTCACTAAAGATTCTAGGAATTGAAATCTAATGCTGTGAAATGGAAAGGAACTAATTAATCTATTGAATTCATTTTAACTAAAAGCAGTAATTGAATCTAAATAAAGACTTGCAGAATTGACTACTACTATGAATCAAATTACTGGAAAGAAAAGGTGAATTACTCTATCTATGGAAAGAAACAATGACTGTAATCTAATCGAAAGAGACAACAATGGTACTTCTATTGAAAGGAACATCAACTATATCTTAATGGAAAGGAACAAAAAATGTAAACTAATTGAAAGGAACAACAATTGCGAATCTAAGTAAAAGGAACAATGCATATGAAATTATGAGGAACTGTCATGCATCAAACCTCAGTAATAGAAACTGGAACAAAAATCATTTAATGCTTAAGGAAATTTCTATCTCTTGCACGCAAACGATATAAAATCATCAACACAGTTATGCATTCATTTAACTAATGTAAAAGAGAATCGAATCACAAAACATAAATTGAACTGATACAATTACAGGTCAAACAGTAGCTCCTTCAGACTAGGCCCTTGGTCCTTAGAAGAACTGCTACTCAAAACTCAGTATGTAGAAATGGTAAAACCGTTCAAAGCTTTTATTGATTTCATAGTTGGTACAACATTTGCAAAAACTGCTAATGCAGAGCAATTCTAAGTTCTGAGTTCTTGGGTGCAATTCTTCTATATCCCTTCCAGGATCTATTACCCCTTATATATTACAATAATATAGGTAAGTTAAGTTATCCTGAGGATTGAAAGATCCTCATGATTGCTTTACTATTATAAAGTTACAATATGAGAAACTCAATCATCTTCAAAACTGCCTTGGGCCATAAAGTCCTCAAACTCCAATAGCTTGTGCATCTTCAAGATTTCCTTTGCTATCTCGGGTTTGACAATATTTAACTAATATTGTAACAAAAATCAAACAATTCCAATCGTATTTTAGGATCTATGTAATCTAATTTCAACAATAACGCTAAAGGGTATATTACTCATTTTCTATCATATTTGCTCCTAATTAACTGAAAAGTCAATCAAGATGATATCATGAAATGTGGGAAAAAAGAATATATTTATACCTTTTTCATAACCTAATATACCCCCCAGCTTACCTTCTTTCATGTCCTCATGGAAGCTGAGATATTACATGTAAAGCAGTAATGTTGTAAGGTGGAAAGGTTGGTTCACTAGGCCTCCTAAATCCATTGCTTCTTTTGAGCTCTCCAAAAGCAGCATCCTCCCTTTTCTTGTTAATTTGATAATGTTTTTGGTAACTTTCTGGAGGAAACCAGACGATAGGGGGATTATATCTACACCCAATCCAAGAAGGTCCTTCCTCTTGGATTAGTCTAGAATACCTTTGTATTCTGAAGGTAGCTGCAAAGAAATTCATGTACCCAAAGGGTTCCCTACTCTTTACTTCATTGGAGGATGCATCCCATCTTATTTTAGAAGAAACAAGAGCTTCTTCCTTGATCTCCCTAAAATGTGTGATACCTGAACGTATAACCTGTAGATGGATAGGGGCTAAGGAGTATATGAGCCCCCCTCTTTTCATAAAGGTATTATGTCGCATAATGGCTGGAAAGGACTTTGGAGGCTCTCCTCTAACCTAGAGATCTAGCCCAGTTTACCTCTTTAGGAAGGTTTTGTGAGCTTTACCCCATCTGACTTGGTTCTGATTAAATGACAGAAATGCCTGAAACTGTATGTCACCTATGAATGGGATAGGGTTATCTTTCCTTTCTTCTTACATAATGAAATTATGAAAGTATAACTGACATAGAAGGTATTATACCTTTTCATCCCGCTCTCTGAAACATGAAATAAGATCAGGTACAGTGGAAAATGAAATTGTTTACCTTCTCTGATGGCCTTCACTCTCAATAACATATATCGTTCCAGCAAGAATAAAGTGTAATTGGTGGCAGGGGCTCTGTAATTGATAACATCAGAGTATACATCACAAATTTCTTTGATTTTCTCCAAAGCTTTTTCCAATTGGGTTTGTACCTTATTTACCTTCCCTTGAGCTCTGGTGAGCTCAGCATAGGTCTCACTCTCTATTGTTTCCATGTCCCTTAGTTGTTAAACAATCTTTTGATGTTCAACCCTAGTGACCATCTCATCTTGGTGTTGAGCCAATGCTCGTTGGGATTGTCCCAAACCTGCCTTTAGCTTATCAATGGTGACACCCTATGCTTGAGATTGGGATGCTTGGTATTATTCCATAGTTCCCATCTCCTCCTTGGATTGAGTTAATGCTTGTTGGGCCTGTGTAAGCTATGCTTCCAGTCTGTCCACAATAACACTCTGTTTCTGGGACTGGAGTGTCTGATGCTCTACCATAGTCATGTTCACGGGCGACATTGACCGTCCGTCAACTGGAAGAGTGGATCCGGTCCGGGGTTGTCTAAATAACCCAATCCGTTTGGGATAACCCACCCTGACGGGTTTAGCGGCTCCGTTAGCCGATCTAAGTCCTAAGGAAACAAAAGAAAAATACTCTAAATTAACTAATCTAAAAAAATAACAATTAAAACAAACTAATAAACAAATCTAAACTATTTATATATACAATTTAATATCTAATACTAAACAACTACAATTCTATAAAATCAAATGTTCAATTACTAACATAGTCAAATTTAATTACAAATGTACAATATTTACAAATTACAGATTTGAATAAAAACCTGAAAAAACTCATTTGTAATCTGTCCTAAGACAGCGAAACTATTTGTTTTTTGATCATTTATAATTTTATGAAAAAGAAATAAACTGAAAAAACTATCTAAGCTAAGCAATTAAAATAATAATTCTAACTATGTATCTAAACTAATATATTTATCTAAACTACTTATATTATACTAACTAATTAACTATTAAATACTAAATAACAAACTAACCTGAAGAAACGCTTCAGGTTTGTCCTGTATGCAATGATTGTCTTAGCTGATCGGAGGGAGGAAACCCGCACCGGATTATCCATGAGCTTCTCGTAAACTAGAAGTAGCTATGCTCTTCAAATATAATTACAGGACAAACAATACATAAAAATTTACATCAATCTTATGATTTATAAATCTTCACAGTTAGATAAATCTGCACGCAAAGATCTATACAAAATGATTCAATTAACAAAGAAGAGAAATCTGTGATTCATTAACTGAAACAAAGTAATTGTTGTACTTTTAAAAAATAATGAAAGAGATCAGATATGGATAACACATTAATCAAATCACATCATACTGCAATAGATTATGATAGCTAAAGTAGTCTATAATCAACTGCAAACTAATATGCATAAAACTTGAAACAAAACTTTGATATATTGAAAGCGAAAGTTGTTACAAGACATCAACTTTCATCTCAGTTTGTATCATAAATCCATAGTCTGGTTCTCCCACAGTGAGGATGGTCATTATTACAAAAAATAACAAGTATTTAAAGACCTCCCACAGGGTAAAACATTCCTGTGGGAATTATCAAAACAGTTTACACAAATCAGGGAAAATATCCCAAGTTTATGACTCAAGCTAAAAACCAAATCCAAAGTATCTCCTAAACTGGTACATTATGCCCAATAGATCATTGTAAATTCGAATACACCTAAAAGAGGACAAAAATAGACAAGATTAGAGGATATTTTATTAATAAAATGAATAAAAATCTAATTTTAAAGACTAGCTACAGAATCTTGCGATTTTGTAGCTGGTCTAAATCAAACACATAATCGTTTTTAAAATCAATTCAAATCCTCAAAATATATTCAAACTATTGAAAAATATTTGATTGCTAAAAGCATCATTCAAATCGACACTTGTATGTAAATTGAACAAACTAAATCGTATTCCACCAAATGATAACAGAGATGGATACACTCTGTTTAATTCGTTATCACCAATTCGGGTTAACAGAATCTCTCATATAATTCGACAGCAATGAAATTATTTTCAAATCCAAAACGAAATCAACATCAACAGTTTATGTTGCTTTCAGCCATCAACAAAATCGTTTTAGAATCCAAACGAAATCAACACGATCATTTTTCAAATTGATATAACTATATTAAACAAATACCAACGATCATGCAAACAACAATGTATTTGCAAATCAAATCAAAACGGGAGAGAATCGAAATGGTTTGGGGCAATGGAATCGTTATGAATTAACATTGTTTCCATGATTTTAGAAAATAGATCTTCAGCATAGTCGAATGTAATCAAAACTCAAACAAGAATAATGATTCGACACAGAACATAGTCATTCCTGGTAGCTCGAAATCAACGGGATCATTTTGAGTTTGTTAGGGAGAAACAAAACCAATCGAAACCAAACAAAACAAACTGAATTAAAAACTAATCAATTGCTTATACTAAACTGGGCATGACAAAATCACATAACCAAATCATAACTATTTTTAATTTTAAAATGAATCTACTGTACAGGATCAAACTATAACGGAATCATTTCGAATTAAAATGAACAGAGCTAACCAAAATCAAAACCCAATTATATTAATTTGAACAAACTCACAAAGAAAAATTCATATCGATATTCATACCTAGACAATTAGAAGACAACTCAGTCATGACAATTTGGAATTGACGAAGGCTGTTGCAGCTTTGACATTCCTGAAAACAATCGAGCCAGTGGTTTTCTACTTCTTGTCGTTAGTCCGTAGCCTATCATTCTCCTTGGCCAGCACTGTCACTTGTTCTTCTAATGCTTTGATCCTTGATTGCAACAGAGGGACATCGGCATAGTATCTCTCTAGCCAAGCGTTACACTAGATACATGACGATTGCTCGGGATTGGATAACACGGGCGAGGGTTTGTTTAAACCACCAGGGGTTTCACTATGTAGCTTGATTCCTGGGTAATTAGGATTGTTCTTTAGGCATGGGGGAAAATTAGATACATAGACATAGGGTTGCTTGGCGCATAGACCATGGGAATAAGGGTACTCTTCCGCTAGAAAGCGCTCGATATCGGAGTTCGAGTCCTCGCTTAACATTATGGGGTTTTGTTCAACGCTCGTCTTAGGTTTATTCCAGGCAAGTCTCGATATCAATCGAGTGTTTTTCTTACCCTTGGAGTCGACAGTAGGATTACCCTTGACTTTCTTACTCACAGGCTTCTTTACAGCCTCAGTCTTGTCTGTTACGATGTCGGGTAGGTCAATGTCAGGACCAACCGAGGGTTTGGGAGAGGGTATAAGGACATGGAATGGCACGGGTGGCCCGACCATAGTCTCACTGACCACAAACTTGTCGATTTGGACAAAGTCTGAATCAAAAAAGCCATTTCGAGAGAGAAAAGCTTTCCAATTATCGCCATGAAGGGTCAAATGGTAAACGACGATGAGTCTAATCAAGCCATGGTGAAACAAGATGCTATCAAACTTCTCGCGCTCAAACCTCTTAGCCATTTTGTAAAGCCTACGCAGGAAGTAAAATGGCATGTTCAATGGATAGCCCATGAAATTCATTAACAGTCGAAGGTGATAAAGAAAAACCAATCCATACCGACCTTCACAGGTCACAAATTGTTTAACCATTCTCAATAGATCGTGCCACCTGGGTTTAAGTGTGGAAATAGGCATACCTTTGTCACATGATGTAACCTTTTGTGATACGGATAGCAAAGGCCATGGCACCTCATCGACTTTGGAGTTCTTAAACCATCGCTGGCCTATGACTACTAGTCCTATGGTAGAGCTTATGAATTATTCATTGAGTTCAAGTTGAATGTCACCTACTTTAGGCCTACACCCATCAAAGGTAAGGGCGAATATCTGTGCAACCGTGAGGTTGAAGCCCTCGAACCTCTGTATAAACGCGAGCCAACCACTATCCTCTAAATCTTTACGGGCATCATCAAACAGTAACAGAGCTTGACTACCGTTCAGCTCTATTCGCACCACCGGTGCCATAGACAGGAGCACACGGTGAGCAGGGTGCAGGGGTTAGGGTTTGAACATAGCATACACAGGGGTAGAATGCTCACACTCTTACCCGAAACTAGCAGAGGTGAAATAGGGATAGGGGAGAAAACATTAATGACATATTGTGAGAAGGTGGTGGAGCTATTTCAGCCCATGCAGAATAGTCATTACCCACAGTACAACCGTCGACGCGTTTAGCTATTCAAATCATAATGCATATGTGTTAAAAATTATGCCATTTCAATCAACCAATGGATATATGGTATGTGGACCAAACGTTTGCGCGAGCAAATT
>SNQJ01S0044110.1:34214-50003 GCA_010110895.2 Picea sitchensis
CAACATTTGTAATTCTGAACTGTGTGACAGCTCTGTGTTTCAGCATCTGCGTCCTCGATCTATGTAGCAGCTCCGTGTTTCAACATCTGCATCCTTGAACTGTGTAGCAGCTCCGTGTTTCGGCATATGCGACCTCGGACTGTGTAGCAGCTCCGTGTTTTAGCATCAGTTCAGCAACGACTTTGGACAGTTCTGTGTTTCAGCACAGGCTTCAAATGCTGATCTGCAGTTATGGACACTTATGCACTTCTAATCAATGGTTATGTACAAAAGTAATGTAAAATATTATGCAAAACAGATTAAGCATATAGTAATGAGAAAGGACGTTGTATACCTTGGAATGATTAGATGAAGTGATATTATGAGTCTAAATATAAGTGATGAAGGGTATAATGATGGCAAAAAGTATGGGCAAAAAGGTACAATATGTGGTCCTAACACATAGCATAAAAGCAACTGTATGACAGAAAGAGTAAAACATTAAGAGCATGACATTTAAATATGCATACACAGAGAAGATATGAACACCATGAGTCTGAATCACAACTTCTTTGTATTAATTCAAGACTTCTGTAGATGGAGTCTGCTACACCACTCTCTACTCCTCCTTCTATGCTCATAATCATGCTAATGCTACAATACACAATGAGGGTGTCTATATTCCGTTTTCCCTCTCTCATTATAAATAGTCTAATCTATGTATTAAAGCTACCTACCGACTTAAATGCCTTCTACCTACTAAGGATGAGAGAAAATTGCTCAAGGTCCGTTCACATTATACAAAGGTGCTCCTTCTTAATTATCTTATTTAAGATGGCGCATCAATTTCAAGGTAATTTCAAAATTTGCGCTGGCGGTTGTCCAACTGTCTTTTGCTCCGCGCTGGCTTGCTTGAGATGCTCCTGCATCATACTCCCTGGCTTGAAAATTTTCATGGGCTCCTGTCCATGAGCTCTCACACGGTCTGTCTGTGCTTCTGAATCTCTACTTCATTCTCCCAGCTGGCTCACTCTCTTGTCCAGTATGCACGCCATTTGCGGCTTATCTGCAAATGGCATATTCTTTGTCCATTGGATCACTGGCTGCTCATTGTTTGCTCCTGCTTCCTCAACTTTGTATGGGTACAAATTTGAGACATTAAATATCAGAGAAATTCCGATCCCATCGGGTAATTCAATCTCATAAGCATTTGCCCCAAATTTCTTCAAGACCCTACATGGTCCGATTTTCTTCATCTTCAGTTTATTATATGTTCCTCTCGGGAACCTTTCCTTTCTCAAATGTGTCAGAATCAAGTCACCAACCTCAAACTGAAGCTATCTTCTGTGTTGATCTTCTCTACGCTTGTAGTCCTGGCTTGAATTCTGTAAACGCTCCTTCACCTGGCTGTGAAGTTCCTTTATCGCCTCTGTGAAATCTTCTTCACTAGCACTCCTAGTCACATTCTATTCTGAATATCGTAACTCAGAGATCCCTCTTGGCTATATGCCATAAAAAATCTGAAATGGACTCCGCCCTATGCTCCTGTTAACCGAGTCATTATAAGAAAGCTCTGTCTGTGGTAATATGTTTTCCCACTGGCTGTGGTGTTCTATCACCAGGCTCCTCAGCAAGTCTCCCAGACTCCTGTTCACCAGTTCTGTTTGTCCATCCGTCTGAGGATAATAAGTTGAACTAAACGACAAGTTAGTTCCCAACTTCTTCCATAAGGTCCTCTAGAAGTGTCCCATGAACTTAGTGTCTCGATATGAAACTATACTCCTTGGTAAGCCGTGAGGTCGAATGACTTCTTTGAAAAATAGATTCGCAATGTGAGTTGCATCACTGGTTTTCTGACATGGAATGAAGTGTGCCATTTTGGAAAATCTATCCACCACCACAAAGATTGATTCAAAACCTCTTTTTGTTCTTGGCAACCCCAATATGAAATCCATGCTGATTGCATCCCACGACCTCTCTGGTATGGGCAATGGTTGATAGAATCCCGCATTCTTCTTCCTTCCCTTCGAGTGCTGGAAAATTCTGCATCTGTTCACGAATCTCTTGATGTCGACTCGCATTCCTGGCCAAAAGTATGACTCATTCAGTTTTGCGAATGTCTTGTCATGACCGAAGTGTCCAGCCAACCCTCCACTGTGTTTCTCCTTCAGTAGATTATCCCTCATGGAGCATTTTGGAATACAAAGCTGATTTCCCTTAAACGACAATCCTTCCTGGATCATGTATTCTACCCATTGGATTTTATCTCCGAGAACTGGATTCTCAGTTGCTTCATAGGTCTCCTTAAAATCTGGATCACCTCTATACATGTCCCTGAGGTCATCAAAACCCAATGTCTTGACCTTGAACTCCTGCAACAACAAACACTTCCTTCTCAAAGCATCAACAACTTTGTTAGCAGTACCAGAAATATGTTTAATCACAAAAGTTAAATTTTGCATATATTCAACCCATTTGACATGTCTCTGATTCAATTTTTCCTATTGAGTCACAAACTATAGTGCATGATTGTCACTGTATAAGACAAACTCTTTGGGAATTAAGTAATGCCTCCATTTCTTCAATGCCTAGATGATCACATAGAACTCCTTGTCATATGTGGAGTACTTCACCTTTGCTTCATTCAACTTCTCACTGAAGTATGCTATCGGTCTGTCCTCTTGACCTAAGACTGCCCCTGTTGCAAATCCACTTGCATCGCATTTCACTTGGAATGTCTTTTGGAAATATGGCAACACCAAAATTAGTTGTTACGTAATCTTCCTCTTTAACAGATTAAAACTCTTCTCAGCCTCTTCTGTCCAGTGAAAAGATTTGTGTCTTTTCTTCAATGTTTCCATCATTTCTACACTAATTCCACTGAAATTCTTGATGAACTTCCGGTAGAAACTAGCTAATCCGTGAAAACTTCTCACCTCAAATATGTTCCTCGGTGATGGCCAATTCTTGATTACTTCCACCTTATCTGGATCCATCCTTAATTTGTCTGCAGAAATAAAAAATCCCAAGTAAATGAGCTCTGTCTTCATGAATGAGGATTTCTTCATGTTTATCAATAGCTTCTCCTACTATAATTTTTGCATCACTGTAGCCAAATGCTTCAGATGCTCTGCCACTGTTTTACTGAAAATCAATATGTCATCCAGATACACAATAACAAATTTCTTGATGAATTCTTTCAGGACTTCGTTCATCAACCTCATGGAGGTACTCGGCGCATTTGTTAAGCCAAATGGCATAACAAGCCATTCATACAACCCCTCGTTAGTATTGAAGGCTATTTTCCATTCATCACCTTCTCTCATGCAGATTTGGTGATAACCACTTTTCAAATCAATCTTCGAAAAATACTTTGCTCCACTCAAGCAATCCATCAGATCATCCATCCTGGGCAATGAAAATCTGTATCTGTTGGTTATCTTTTTGATCACCCTCGAGTCAGTACACATCCTCCAGCCTCCATCTTTCTTTGGACTGAGTACTGTTGGAACAACACATGGGCTCAAGCTTTCCTTGACCAAACCTTTATCCAGTAAATCCTGGACTTGCCTTTTAACCTCCTCATTCTCTTGCGGCGTCAATATGTACGCGGATTTGTTTGGCAAAAGAGATCCTGGTATGAGATCAATATGGTGGCTCACACTTCTGATCGATGGCAACGAACGAGGTAATTCGTCCACTACTATGTCAGCGAACTCTCCCAGCAGTTCCTGAACTTCTTCTGGTAGATCATCTATCCTTGTGCTGGTCAAAACAATTGTTGGCTTCCTAACCACAATGAACTGTGGATCCTCCTTATTCTTAACCTCTATAAGAAGTTCCTTCCCACTCATGAGAAGTACAATGTTGCTTACTTCCGGTTTCACCTCCTTATCCTTAATTGGAAGCAACATGTGTGTCCTCCCATTCTTCTCTAGGGTGTATGTGTTCATTCTCCCATCATGAATCACATTTCTATCGTATTTCCATGGTCTACCCAGCAATAGATGACAAACATCCATAGGAATGACATCACATAAGATCTTATCATTATATCCCCCTATCTTAAATTCAACTAAACATTGTTTAGTGACAGTTACTTGGTGTCCCTTCTGTAGCCACGAAACTCTGTATGGGCTTGGATGATAAGTCATCTCCAGCTCCAGCTTCTCTACCATCTCTATAGAAACGAGATTATCCATGCTACCACTATCTACAATGACCTTGCATACCCTGTCCTTGGTCTTGCAAGCAGTCCTGAAAAGTCTGGTCCTTTGGATTGAACTCTCCACCTCCTTCGCAGGTGTCAAAAGAACTTTTCGCATCATCATCGATCTTCCGCCTTCAGCATCTTCTGCCTCAACATATCGCCTTTGTTCTTCGGCGATGTGAGTCTCTCCACCCTCTTTCTTTTTATCTGGACATTCATAAGATTTGTGTCCATTCTTTCCACACGTGAATCATTTTATCACTCCACCTCATCCTCTTCCTCTTCCTCTAGTACGAGGAAAAGTATTATTATCAACATAATCTCCTCTCTACTCAGTATGTTGTCCTTTCTGTTCAACCTATCGCCCTCACTGTGAGATTCCACCTCTCTCAGTTCTAGTCTAAGGTTTCTTCCAGTCCTCCTTGGGCTTCTGGCTTTTATCTTGGACAATTGATTTGCCCCTGGCTTGACTTCTGCCTCGGCCTCTTTGACCCTGTTTTCAGCTCATCTTCTCCTTAGCTTTTAGAGCCATCTAATAAGCATCTTCCACCGTTTGGATGGTTACCATGCTCATGTCATCCTGAATATCATACCTCAGGCCATTCATGTACTTGGCAACCTTTTCATCATCACTTTCTTGATGACCTGCCTTGATGTTTAGCCTATAGAATTCTTCAGTGTTTTCTTTCATTGTCATCAGCTTCTGTCTCAGGTTCTGCATCCTCCTTAACAGAGTAATCTGGTAATCTCTGGGAATGAATTTTGCCTTCATCTTCGCAATCATCCTGTCCCAACTCCTCATTTTCTACTTTCCTTCGTAGCGTCTGTTAGCTTGCAGTTCATCCCACCACAATGCTACATGTCCCTTCAATCTTGTGACAGCATGCTTTACTTTCTTGTCTTCCTCGACATCTTCATAGTCAAAGTATGTATCCATGGCTCTAATCCAGTCTATAATTTCTTCTGCATCCAGGTTTCCTTCATAAACTGGGATGTCCATTTTCGCTCTTGCACCCATTATTGAAATAGCTTTGATCAAACGTTTGTTTGATGCATCCTCAGCTGAAACTTCCTCTTCATGTTCAACTTCTATTTCACTTTCGGAATCACTAAGATCCCCAACACTGACTGTGCGTCTTTGGGTTGTATCCATGTCTTCGAGTCTAGCTCGTAGATCATGCGTCTCTCTCTCCATGGCTGGATCAGTCATCTTCCTACCTCTTCTTCTCGACATTTCCCTATCCTCTCGTGGATCGGGTGTTTTCCTGTCCCTTCTCCTTGGTGGCATGGTGAAATCTCCTTTCTCTACTATAGAAAGCAAAGAACCTTTTTGTGCTATGATACCAAACCTGACGCAGCCGCACCCTCTACCTCGGCAAAGGCCTCTACGCTGACCTCCCAGTCTTAAGGATCGATCGAACTTTAACTTTGAGCCGGAATGGCTCCCCCGATTCTCCACTGGAATTTCCCTTAAAATTGACCCACAGGTATTTTCTGCTCCTCGCAGCCTCTAGGCCCGGTCACTGTTCTCTTCATGACAGAAGAATAGAAAATTGCGTTTCGGGGTTTTCATAATCCTGATGTCATGACATTTTGGTTCCCGATTTCCCGATCTCCGCTTTTCCGATATGCTCAAATCTTCAATTAGCCCTCTGGGATAGGCTTGTAGTCCACACGACCTCCTTTCATATGAACTCAATCCTACCACCTTTTGGGATTTTGGGGTTTCTGATGTCGAAGTGTACATGACCTCTTGTCCCCCGGATCCCCGATTCTCCGAATCTCGATATGACTTCACTAGGGAGCTCTTCCACCGCAAAACAAAATCAATGGCCGTGATTGTTTACTAAAATCAACGGCTCCGGATCTCCCTCGGGACTTCGCGATTTCAAATGCCAAAATGATTTTGTCTTCGATTTCCCCGATCTCTCGAATGCCAATTTCCCAATACGACTTTTCTTTCAGGACTTTTCCCGAAAGTCACGAATATTGCCACGCGTCCTCAAGGATGGACGGTCCTCGTTTTCTTCGGGGATGTTTTACTATGGAAATTTCCGATCCCCCCGTTACGACGAGATGACGTCAACTGGGCCCCACCACATAGCTTTCCTCCCCATCGGGATTTCATACTTCACAATTCCGAAATGCAAGTGTTTCCTGTCTTCAGGATCCATGAAATGCCGAACCCCGACTTCTTCAGATATTTCGACACGCGTCCCGAATGGATGGACGGTTAAGATCGAACCTCAGACTTTTCCAAATGCAAAGTCAAAACCACTCACATATATGAGTCCCGATGACTGAATCCCCGATTGAGTGATCACACGACACGTGTCCTTCCTTAGATCCACGGCTGAAATCCTTTCGCTGTTTCGCGACTCAAAAGGATCTCAGACTCTTGCTCTCCAAATCTCCGATATGCCGATGGTTCGTGATTCTGCCACCTATCCCAACAGATGGACAGCTCTGAATTGGTCAGAATTTTCACGATGGATTTACCCAATTTCTTGTCCACGGTATTTCTGATTTCCCGAACCCCGACACCTCGATATCCCGATGCCTTTCAGGGTTTTCACTCTGCTCGAGAGGGTTTTAAACCCTGTGCAACTCCTGTAAAATCAGACGACTGACGGGTAACTGGGTGATGATCCAATGACTCACGATCCCTAGAGATTGAACTTCGGACGCAGCCATAACATCCTCGCTTCTTTGTCAAATCGGATGGTTGGCAAAATTTCGCTAATCCTCTACACAAAATTCTAACTGTCTGTTTCTTCCTCCCTGATGATTTCTACGAAATGGACCAAGGACTCTTCCTCGGATTTATCCACTTACACCACAAACTCCAGATGCCTTCTAATCACTCAAATACTTCCATTTCTTGTGCGAACTTCAATGGTTTCAAAGGCTTTATCCCTCCTGAGCTTTCTCATGACCTTGAGTCTTAAAGAAGACCCTTGCACGCACTCCTTGCGGCCACCTTCAACACTTGAAGTGTTAATCATTCTTTGAGCTTGCGCACGCTCTGTAGCAATGGTCTCTCAATAACTTCTTAGGGTTTCAACCTAGGATTTAAGCTTGGTCTATGCACACCTTGCATGAATTCTGTGCCTGACTACACCTCTTGTGTGAATATGAGAATAACCTCTATCTCTCCTGAGCTTTCAGAGACGAACCTCTGAACCTTTTGTCAATGCACTCCTTGCGGACAATTCAACTGCACTCCTTGCAGGAACTCTTGCTTAGAAATAGAAACAATTGAAACTCATTTCACTTCCCTTTCCTCTTAGATTTCAAACATTTAACAAGAAATCATTCATACATAGAATAAAAGAAACTGTATGACAGAAAGAGTAAAACATTAAGAGCATGACATTTAAATATGCATACACAGAAAAGATATGATCACCATGAGTTTGAATCACAACTTGTTTGTATTAATTTAGGACTTCTGTGCATGGAGTCTCCTACACCGCTCTTTGCTCCTCCTTCTATGCTCATAATCATGCTAATGCTACAATACACAATGAGGGTGTCTATATTCCGTTTTCCCTCTCTCATTCTAAACAGTCTAATCTATGTATTAAAGATACCTACCGACTTAAATGCCTTCTACCTACTAAGGACGAGAGAAAATTTCTCAAGGTCCATTTACATTATACAAAGGTGCTCCTTCTTAATTATCTTATTTAAGATGACGCATCAATTTCAAGGTAATTTCAAAATTTGCGCTGGCGCTTGCCTAGCTGTCTTTTGCTCTGCGCTGGCTCGCTTGACATGCTCCTGCATCAGATGTCATCCTCTATGAGCATGGCCTCTAGCTGAGGCTTACTGGTGCGGGTCTTATTTCTTGCCGAATTTTTTTGCGAAGAAACCTTACTCTTCTACGGTGTTTCAGTGGGGGGATCGTTCGACGGTGTAGCTTGTCCTTCACCTTGCTTTTCTCCTTCATCTCCTCCTCATATATTTACTTCATCTCATCCTCCCAGTGAGCTAGATCCCTTTTCTTTCGAGGCATTGTTGTCCTCATCAGTCTATATATCCTGAACTTCCTCCTTTTTCTTCTTCTTCTTTGCACTGGACTTTCTAGCATGCTCGGCCCGGGTGACCAAGGGGATTCCTATGATGTCGGGGTCAGAGAGTTCTACATCATCGACCGGTACAAGGAACTCCTCTGGCCATTCCTTCGTGATCTTCTCCATGTCTTCATCTGTGAGTATGTAATATGATTGAAACTCTTCCTTGCTCTCATCTCTGCACGCAGTGATATATATAAAGTGTCGATCTGCATGAAATTTCTTAAAAGGATGGTACTAGTGCAAGTTGTGCAGTGTCATGCGTGGAAATGCTTCAATGGAAACCTTCAGTTTCTGATAATAGGCATGGAGCACAACGCTTGACTACTGTTTCTTCGACATGTTGTTGGTGTACCACAAGGTAGAAAATCTAGTGGCCAATGAATATGATGGTTCTATCTCTCGGAAGGTGGCTCCTTCCGACATTTTCCAAGTGAAAAATGCAACAAATACGAGAAACCAACTAAAGTGGAAGTCGTATCCCTAATCCTAAGCTTTGTGGAAGTCCTTCTTGAGCTCATTGACGAGGTAACTCACCTAATTCATTTGCAATTCCTCCACACATTTTCCTGCGAGGTGCACCATGAACCCGGTGACCTATGTGGGGTGTTTCTTTCTTACGAGCTTACCATCTATGAGTTGGAAAGTGAGGTGCACTGCGCCATCCTGGATAGAGGTTACCTTGTAGCCTCGCTTTCCCTTTTCAGCTTTGTTGTATGCATCCTTGATGCGTTGTGCCATAGAGCAGTCTGAGGCCTTCCATGGGTAAAACTGTTGAGTGTCAAGTCCCTTCATGCTTAATCCTATAATTAAGTGGATCAACACCAGATCTACAGTAATCCACCATTAGAGCCACAAGTATCCACCATGGTAGCACGACATGAGGATTTTAACGCAAGCGTTAACCTCCTGATGTCGTCCAAAATGGGGAATCTTCATCACATTGAGCACAATGGACTATGCTAGCTCCTTAATCTAAGGATGGGAGACAATGTGAGGCTTCTTCCCAGTTGTCTTCGTCAGGTGTCTGTGGGGTGCTAGCATAGCATAGTTATTTCTACATCCAAGGTTGAAGTCGTTGTTCTTCAGCAGCATGATCTGTCCCAACTGGCTTCCCACTACGTGTATTCCCTTCGGAATGTACGCAATGATCAAAGTGTACTCAAAGTCTCAGAGAATGTTGTCATGGTTAACCATGCTAGCCAAGGGCGGGATATAATATGGTAAGATCTACGGGATCTGCTTCGCATTAGCTAGATCGTCCTGATGCTTACTTCGTTGCTCAGTCGCAAGGTTGGTATGGCTCGAACGTCGACCAGTCGAAGGGGAAGCCTGTAGTCCCCTAGTCAAAAACACTTGTACTCCTTCAGACATAGCTTTATCAACCATAAACTTCTTAAGAATCCCCTCGACAGACTTTTCTAACTCAGTGCGTTCACCCGACATTCTAACTTTTAAACAGGTAGGTCGGGGTAGGCGAATGAACATGCAGGGTAGACAATCGGATGGTGATGTCTAGCTTCTGAAATCATAGTTCGATGCACAATCAGTTCTTTGATAACTCAGTTAATCATGGGTGGAAAAAAGTGGTCTTGACGGAGCGACCAATGGGTTAAATAAGAAACTTTCGTAACAGATTCCTCCAACGGGCAGGGTTGCTTCCATCAATGCGAATCCATCCATTATGGCATGGTATCAATGTCCAAAAGATCATAAATTAATTTCCTAGCCATTCTGAAGCATCTTTATAATGGTCAGGGCACCTCCAACGGTCATATATCTTTTCCAGGGCAAAGTCACATTCTATGTGGTTCTGCTGTTTCGACGAAGTTCAAGTCCTATGGACCTAACTTATGTGAAGTCTTCCATCTATTCTCTGTAGCTTCCTGCAATTTTTATAACTTGTCTTTCTTCTTATTGAGCTTCCTTTCCTTCTTTCCTATGATATGAGTTTCTCTAACTGCTTCTGGAATCCTCTTTCCATTCTTATTCTTATCTTCTCCTAGAGTAGTGACTTCACACTGTTCATGTGCTTTCAAAGGTTCTAAAGTTAATATCCCTTCACTTACTACTTCATGGGTGGATATAATTCTTTCTTCCATGGATAGGTCCTTCAAGCCTTCTTGCATTCTTTCAATCTTCCTATCTAATTCTCTTGCCTTATGTTGTTTCAACTTATCTTCTCATTATTCTATTAGTCGATCTATTTTTCTAGCTATGAAAATCCTTAGTTCTTTATTTTTCTTTTCTGTAGCTTCTTCCTTTGATTTCCTTCTGATATGATCCTTCATGATCCAAGTCTTACCTAACAAAAGTGGGAAAGGGGCACTGTTCTCAACAAACTTAATGACTTCAAATTCCTCTTCGGTCGATGTTCCATGAACAATAATAGGTACTTTAGTAATTCTTCCACATAGGGTGATCATCTTTCCTTTAAACAAGCCTATCCTTCCCAATGAAGGTACCACCGTAGGCTTTCCAAAAATTTTCCAAGTTTCTTCTGTCATAATATTCACTTGTGTTTCTTCATCCAAGACACAATCTATGTCAAAGTCTTCTATTCTTGCACTTATGCGCTGTTTTACTTTCACGATCTCTGGTAAACTGACATCTT
The DNA here is from genome assembly GCA_010110895.2 of Picea sitchensis. NCBI lineage: Eukaryota > Viridiplantae > Streptophyta > Pinopsida > Pinales > Pinaceae > Picea > Picea sitchensis. The sequence goes on from SNQJ01S0044110.1 coordinate 45,094, forward strand.
TGTGATCATCCATCATTTCTTTAAACTGTACTAACATAGTCTGAGCTTTCTCTGATTCTTTCTCTTTATGATTCTTTAACATACCCTTAGTCTCTTGATAGTTTTCTTGTCTCATGTTCATTCTTTCAACTTTAGCAATCATCTTTGGACAATCCTCAACCTCATGACCAAAATTTTTAGAACAAAGACAAATAGAACCTACACCAGGGCATTCCTTAGCAAGATGTCCTGGTCTCCTGCAGTTATAACATAGTGTCAATCCTCTCTTTATCTTGTATGTTCCCCAACCTCTTATGTACTACGCACTGGGATCACAGTGCTGGACCTACAATCTGCAAAAAATCTTTCTAGGTTCCTGCATCCACTTATTAGTCCAAAAACTCTTTCTATGCATAGGAATAACATATCTTTCTTCATTCTTATTAGATTTACTTAGATCAATTCTCTCTTCCAAATGCACCCTATCTTTCAAACTAGGAAAAAATCTATGAAACATACTTATATTCATGCTTTCGAAACAAAAATTTCCACTTATCTTACTCTTATCAAAGCACAAAGCTCTACCTCTTTTAAGATATTACCTCTTTTCTTCAGATCAGATTCCTCTCTTAGCACAGAGCTTCACAATTCAAGTAGAATAATGTGCACTAAAACAACATATCTATGCACATAGCTTCTCTTTTCTTTACTTGAATTCCCAACAATCACAGTTTCAGGTCCCGAAAAAAAAAACCATTTGTTGGCACAGGGGTAGACCCGAGGTTCAACGCTTCAACAACTCACCAACAAAACCCTAACTACTGACCCTTTCGACAACACTTGCGAAGCAGGCGAAGTCTCACCCGAGGTAGAAGCAGGGGGGTTACAGGACGCATGTGTCTGTAACCAAGCTGAGACATAGATCTGTGATAGAAACACTTTGCAGAGTATTCTATTAACACTACAAGATGATATTCATTAACTTATTAGCTTCATTAACATCGCAAAACAAAACCCTAAGATGGATCAACGTAGTAACAGTAAAGATTAAGTACTTCAACTACTTAGCACATAGAAATGAGTTAGATCTAACATTCATTCATCATAAGTAAAGCACTAAGAATATACAAATCTATCTAACATACATAATAAGCAAAGTAGATTCATAATATAAAAAACACAACACAAAGCAACCAGAAGACACAAGATATACGTGGTTCACCACAGTGTGGGGCTACATCCACCAGCTTCTTCATCTTCTTTATTATTCTTCTCAATCTCTTACATTCATATGCTCCTGTGCACTAAGCCACAAAGCTAATCTTCACAGAGGATAGGAGATCTGTGCACTGAGCGCCAAATACTCCTTCCCAAAATTAGGTCACTGTACAGAGCCCACATCTCTATCAAGCACAAATATTTACATACACATTATGTTTCACTAAGCAACCCAAAACTACTTGCACTTAGCCTTTCAAGTTATTGACTTCTCTCTCTAAGTCTCTTACATATCTTGCTACTTCTACCTTACAATCTTACTTATTTATAATTTTACATTTAGTTACAAGAAATCCTAAACATGGGTAAACCCATGGGCCTACATCTCATAACCCATTACAAAACCCCTAATTAACCCCTTGTTGGGTCCACATATCCCACAAAACAAGTGAGATCCATGATCTCAGCTTTGCCTGGGTGCTCCATATTCGACCAACCTGTCGAAGTCCAAAAGTGGTCCTAACCTGACCAAGGTTTGCTCAAAACTTGCTCGAGGGCCAACAAACATCACCACTATTAGTATCATCTGATAACATCAACTGCATCATCTCTCGATTCCATACTCCATCTGAATAATCATGCATGATGCTGAATAAGTCACACACTCAATAGAGTGATACAAAGACCATTCTTCTAATATGGACCTACATCTTAGAAGAATGATTGTCCCAACAAATGTTGAAAGTCCTCAATGGCTCCAAGAACCATCCTCTCTTCTGCATCATCTCTAAGTTGTATGATCATATCTAAGTTGTACTAGCATGATTCTCTGCATCATATCTAATATGTACTAGCATGATCATATCTAGCATGATGTGGAGTACCATCTACATCATCTCTAAGTTGTACTAGCATGGTGTCAATGCACCATCTCTAAGTTGTACTTGCATGATGTAGATCAACGCCTCTACATCATCTCACTATCCATCTAGCTGGAAATAATCTCCAACACTAGTGGTAATATCCATGGAAATCAAAACATTGCCATCCGATAGAACACCACTCTCTCTATCCATAGTAGTACACAACTACTGTCCAGTGGTACACAACCACTCCTAGTAGAACATAACTACTAACCATTGACACACAGTCACTACTAGTGGAGTACATCCACCGCAGTAGCATATAACTATTGTCTAGAGACATACAGTCTCCACAACAATTATATCATCTAATATCAACAATGTCATGATACAAAATGCGTCATCTGGGCCACTCTTTCACTCACATCTGTGATATATGGAAGAGCATTTTCCCTTGGAAAATTAAACATCAGCCATGGGCTACCTAGACTATTCTTCCCAAGCATAGAAGAATAATTGTCCATGATTTCTAAACATGGACCATTCTCCTAACTGGGCCATTCTTTTGACACGATTCACAGTGAAACATAGAGAGAATGAGTCTGCCCTAGGGAATGAGTGTCCCTTATTGTTGAACCTGCACCATTCAACCTAACTGGGCCATTCTTTCGACACTAATCATAGTGCAACATGGAGAGAATGGGTCTGCCCTAGGGAAAGACAGTTTGAACCATTTATTATGGAAATTACTATCCTACACTAACTTCCTATAACAAACCATTCTTTGAAATTTCTCACAACTGTGAACTTCAAAAGAATGATTGCTTGGAGAGCCATACCATTCTTCTTGACCACTACTTAGAGTGAATTCCAAGAAGAATGAATTTCCTAGACCATTCCCCCACACTGGCCACAAGGGGAATCATTGTCTGTGGTACATTAACAATCTATCAGACCATTTTCATTACAAAAATGACTGTCTGATCTGAACCATTTTCCAAATTCAAAAATGACTATCCATCATAAATCTTGGGTGACTTTTCGGACTGGAAAGTGACTTCCCAACTTGGACCATTTTTTGAACTAGAAAATGACTTCCCATAAATCAATAACATATCAGTGCTCCCTCCCAAACTAGGGAGTAATCACTTCCTTTTCCAATAAGTAAGTCATCTCCACGAGTCCAACTTGTCCCTTAAGTATGCAAGCTTTTCATCTTGGATAGAGGATTTACCAAAATATCTGTTATCTGCTCATGAGTGGAGATATACTGGAGAACCAATTCTCCCCTCTTGACTTTATCACGAAGAAAATAGTACTTGATCTCAATGTGCTTTGACCTATCATGGAACACTGGGTTCTTTGAAAGTTTCACACAACTTTGATTATCACAATATATCACGATTGAATCCAACACCTGATTAAATAGTCCAGAAACTAACTTACAGAGCCACAGTGCTTCCGTATAAGCATCATGAGCTGCAATATATTCTACTTCTATAGTGATGAGTGCAACCGACATCTAATTCATACTAGCCCATGATATCATGGAAAGGCTCAAAAATATATCCAAGAAGCACTTATTCTGTTATCTGCACTCCCTGCCCAATCTGAATCGATAAATCCATGCAGTTGTATATCATAACTCAAACATCCCACAAAGAAAATATCTGGCTAAGTATTCCCAAAATACATTAGCGAGCCATTCAATTGTCGATACAGGGATGGGTCTACTTGATCATAGTCTCTCATATTCTTCAGATCTTTCATCATGGGAGTTTTCCATAGATTTGTAATCCATTGTCCCAGACTTCCAAAGAACCATTTCGATACACTTCCTCTATCATAGAAAGTTTACACCACACTTTTTTTGTACATGAGAGGCTTTGCACCAAGTTTCTTGAATCCATACAAGGTCTTCTTCCATCTGCATACATGGGTATCTTTCTGGTATACCTCAAAAATTTGAGGTTTCTCTACATATGCTTCTTCTTCAGTTACTCTATTGAGAAGAACAATATTTACATCCATCTGATGTAAACTCCAAGCCATGGATGTTGCAAGAGATATAATGGCTCATGTAGAGGTATATCTGGCTACTAGAACAATCTGTCGTAATAGTCTTCTCCCTCCTTAACGGAGAACCCTCTAGCCTTGAATCTCTCCTTGTATCTATCAATGCTTCCATTTATAATCCTTTTTCACAATTTCTCACATACATTGTTCTTCATCACAACTTCCTTCTTCAACATTGGAGTCCATGGAATCTTTTATAGATTCCATACCCTTCCTTCTTGAAGATTCCAACTTCTTCCTTTTGTCATAGGAACATAAATGTAGATGGACAACCAGGGATATTCAATGCTTCTTTTCAAAGAATACTTCTTCTAGGGTCCAGATAAACACATGTTTATTATCATTGTTGCTACTTCCAATGAAGAACATGGACGTATACTTCATATCTTTCCTATTCAAAGATTCTTCAATGGATCATATTATTGGGGATTAGCTCCCTCCTAATCCCAACTTCATGCCTGAATGAGAAATATGCATTCTCTTCTTTTGGAATTTTGTAATCAACTCCCTCCATATGAGAGAGTTGATTCTTTCGTCTGCATCCTTATTTTTTTTTTCTAGAAAGTGTCACAAGTCTATTCTAGTTTCCTCTTGATTACTGAATTCTTTCTAAGTTTGACTCCCTCTGAGTCTCTTTAAGTTTGTTTCTATTCATTATGATTGTTTCCCATATGGTAGTTTTTGTAAGCATTGTGTCATCCTTATAAACTTATTATATGACAGATTGCGCAAAGATTGTTCATCAAACATATTATTCTTCTATGACAGCTTCCA
>SNQJ01S0044110.1:50013-75121 GCA_010110895.2 Picea sitchensis
GATTGGGTACTAAATGTTTGAATAAATTCCTATTCAATCACCTTCTTAATCTGAAATATGAATCTAATCTCTTTATAGAACCAAAGTGTTTTATAGTGGTTTTCAACACAACGATAAAAATCTACAAAACCTATTGATAAGGGAATGCCTTTTATGTTTTAACGTAATTGTCATTAACAAGAAATATGTGTAAGAAAAACTGCTATAGAAACATTTCTCACTTAAGTTTCTATAGCAGTTTTTCTCACACATATATATATAATTGTCGTCCCCAACCCGTCGTCCCCTGAAAAATTTGGGGGTGCGCTCTAGCCGTCCCGGGGACGCGTCCCCCCGTCCCCGTAGTTCCCCCGTCCCGAAAACCAATGCAACATTGATATAAACAATTATTTTGTTGTACCCTTTTAAGGACCCACTTAACAAGTGAAAGGACGTTTGTTTCATTTGGTATATATAGTATTTTTAGTCCAATCTTTCAGGTAAGCTGGTCAGTGGCATTTCTGTGATGTTCTACCTGTTTTATCTTTTGGTCAATTTCTTTGTCTATAAGAAAAATTTATAGTGCTCAGTGAGAAGTGGAATGTTTGCATATATCGGCACTGGAATAAAAACCTCTGAATCTCTGAGTGGTGCATAGCCAGGCATCATCTTTTTAAATAAAATTGAGAAATTGATCTTGTACTTAAACTTAAGGAGGAATATAACTTGCTACATCAAGATAGCTAGCATTTGTAAAATACCAAAAACCAAGACCTAAAACCAGAGAATACACTAGATTGATTGATTTTAATGGACATAACAAGAGAAATTCCAAACAGAGATGAAACTAGAGATTACTCTCGATTCATCTGATCATTAGGTTTTCAAACAATGTTTGCAGTTCATCTACAACTTTAAATTGTAGTCTATACCTTTCTATAGTCATCACTGAGAGTCTTTATGTACAACTTATTTATCACCGAGTTAGTATGCAAGTTTTCTTTTAGTTAAAATTAGTATAAATTTATCTTAGGCCGAATTAAATAAAATAAAATGAATGTTTACCTAAATAAATTAAAATAAATGTTTAACTGCTTTAAAAAAAAAACTAAGACAGACCTATATTTGTTGATTTTATTATAATACTTTTATAATTATTATGATATTTAAAAAAAATTTAGGATATGTCATTTTTTAAGTTATCATTTTTACTAATTAGTAAACTTTAGGTCTATGGCCTCTCAACAAAAATAAATAAATGAGAGGAAATAATTGATGCTCTATGTTGCGAATTTCCAACAAGCATAAAAAGAAAATGACTTTGTCAATATCAATTACATAGCATTTTATAACTTTGCACAAAACCAATTGTAAACATATTCATTCATGTCACTCCATAAAAACTTCTTAATAAATTGATGGCTTCCCTCTCTTCTTTTCAATTACATGGCATTTTATAACTTTGCACAAAACCAATTGTAAAAGTATTCATTCTGGTCACTCCATAAAAACTTCCAAATGAATTGATGGCTTCCCTCTCTTCCTTTCCTTTGTGTGAGGTAATTTGAATGGCCATTTCCATGGCTCTTGGGTATGATTACTCAACAATCATCAAATTAACTGGTGACAGAGAAACCGCCAATTTGGTTGTATAACATGGTGTACTCAAGAGGTTTCACACCACCCACTTAGTAAACCAACAAATAAGAGAATGTTGTAGAATGTGGTTAGTGATTACTTACACCCATATAAAGCACCGAATTAATTAACCAACATTGCAATATTACAACCAATGTTGTAGGGAACAAAACTTATGATTGTAAGTAGGAATTCAATGCATGGCCAACGCTCGGGGGTTGATTTGTGGGTGTATCAAACAGTACATGATTATTTTATGCCAGAGATCAAATGAATTGGTGATTGGGTTTAATCAACAATATAGTAGAGAATCGAGGCCGTGTTAGAGTAATCTGAGTGGTTTACATAATACTCAGACCAAAAATTAAAACCCAGAATTGAAAATGCTCGATCATACACCAATGAAATCACATGATCGACAACATAGTTTTGTTTTAACCCTGGAACTCAAATGTGAAAACCAAATTGATTGGAGATTTTATTAAGGAGGAAATTGATTACAAAAGGGTGTATTGTTACTCATTAGCAAGAAATTTGCAGATGGCCATGGCTCAACAACAATATTTACTCATCATGGAACATAATCAATATCTTCTTCTCTTCCAATCATCAAGTAGATTGTTTTCTTGAGCTCTCATCTCTACTATTGTCCTTCTTAATTTCCTCCTCTCCATTCCATTCAATTCAATTCCTTTCTTCATCACTACCATCATTTTTAATGGGTTTCCTTGGAAGGTCAACCATCATAATGGTTCATTTCACCTTCCAAGGGAATTTTGAACATTTTTCCAACTTTTCCCCAAAAACAATTAAATGCTTATTACAAAATTTATAAAGAGATTTTGGTGAGGATCCAATTCATACCACACCTTCTCATTTGAAATATTTTGGTCCCAAAAAGCCCCAAGTAGTTTATTACACATTCTTCCATATAATGCTTCAAATGGGATCATTTTCAAGGATGTCGAATACCCATTTTTATATGCATATTCAACCAGATGAAAATATTCTTCCCATTTGAATGGCTTATCCATCACATACATTCTCAGCATGTCCTCGGTAACATGATTGAATCTCTTTGTATGCCCATCTGTCTATGGATGATAGTCTAAATTAAAGTTCAAATTTGTGCCAAATCCCTTAAACAATCCCTTCCAAAAGTTTGAGGTAAATTTGGAATCTCAATCCGATGCAATTTCCTTAGGCACTTCATGTAGATGGAAATTTATTTCATGTAAATATTTGTAATATTGGTTTCCTTATGAGCCATTTTTATTGGAATAAAATGGACAACATTTGTAATCTTATCGACCACTACCATGATGGAATTATGTTGCTTCACTATTCTAGCAAGATTGGTGATGAAATCTATAGTAACAATCTCTTGTTATGTGCCCCAGATATGAAAATATAAAAGAGAACCAAATCACACAAATAAAATAATAAATATAAGAGAAATTATAGAGAAAAACCTTGAGTAGGCTAACACCATTAATTGTTCCTTACGAAAGGAAATACTCCTCATGCAATTCTTGATTGTTATAATAAAAATATTTTTCACTATGCTCATTACATTGCTTATACTTCCTTTTATACTACTATCTACCTCCTAAGAACCTTCTAGTAGGTGGAACCTTCTAGTAAACCTTCTCACCTTTATTGTGTTCACACTATTACATGGGCTTTATTTACTAGAAATGGCCTCCATACAATACATACTTATCTAAATATTACTATTCTCCTTGGGAACCTCCATAGGTACCCCATATTACCTCCCTAGATATACTACATTCCATCCTCCTTCACATGTTTCATCCTCAAAACATGAGAAGAAACCAGACAATATGATCGGCTAAGCAACGTATCCAATTGGTACCAAGTATGAGCATCCATCTAGTCTAATGAAATATGAACATGATTTTGAACTACTACATGTCTACCTTGAGCTTGATTCTTGTCACTCCTTTGGTGGCACGGGGTTGGTGCTCTACTTTGATACCATCCTGCATTTTTGGTATTCCTCCATGTACCTCTTGATTGGTTGCCTTTCAAGTGCCATGTTGGTCCACAATAAGTTTCATATGCTCATGCCCTTGCCTGGATGACTATTTTTTCATGTGGATGGAAATATACATAAACCTTAGCTCTTGGTTTTTCTTGCTTGGACTCTTCAACATGTGGTTCCTTAGCTTCTTCTTCTTGTTTATGCTCTTTTTATTTCTTGTCTTCAAATGCTTCGGTAGGCTCTTCTTATAAATCAATCCTAGACTCATTATATGATGTGTCATGATTTGCTACAATTTGTTTCCCTCCAAGTATTTCTTCATGGACCTCCTTGGACCCTTCGTTTTCAGTAAGAAAAATATCCTACAATGTAATTTTATTTTTCTTGTACCACTACTTCATAAACTTCTTTTGCGCATTAATGTTAATTGTACCGACTCATTCTAGCCAATAATATAAACGAATAACATCAACATCATTCATATCTATGCCTTGAAAACCATAATGCAATACATGTTTGTCTATGGTGAACTTAAAATATTTAAAAACTTGAACATTGTCATCCTCAACCTGTGTGTTTTTCATATGCTTTCTTGGAACTTGCAATCTATTAACCAACTAAGCATTGATTAAATTTTGCTGGAAACTAGGGTTAATAGAAACAATGACATTTTTCTTTATGAATGCAACAATGAACCTGTAATATAGAGATACCACATGAAAATAAACCCTCGGTCCATTCTTTATCCTTACACTTTGCATGGGACCACTTGGCTAAAATTCATTATTCATATGCTTCATCAAACAGTGCCATCAACGCGTTATAATTAAATCATTCCCACCATATGCGAGCATTTTATTTGAAACCATAGTGTAGACAAATTTTCCACCTCTCTTTCCATGTTGAATTTTTATTTTTTATATATTCTTCAATACTAGGGCCATCATTTTTTCCAATAAAATACATGTTGCTATGAAAACCAAAAAAGAGAACTAGGGCTTGTAAAAAAAATCACTACTTTTCAATGGAGCTCCTTGAGGTTGTTGCAGTTATACTTCTCTGATTGGATATTATGACCACAATTATCAAATTCCGTAGTCAATATGCATATAATGGATTTGTTTTCATTGAAATAAGAGCACTCTAGCAAAATATAGCTTATCTACAAATCACATGGCCATCCTCGAAGAAACCTTGAAAAATTGTTGATTTTAAAATGCCAATAACTTCACATCCCAAACTCCATTTCATATGATTTGTTTTTTAAAATTGGGTATTTTTATGAGAGGAACTCAATATCCAATTAGTTTCTACAAATTATTCTCATAAAGTTTTAGAATTTAATTTGAAGTGCACAAACCCCTTTTTTTCCTTGAAAAAAATCTACAAAACGAAAAAGAAATATTCCTTTCTTTGGTTGAAGAAAGAGATCTGATATCAAATTGTCATGTGCCTCAGATATAAACTATAAGAAAGAACCAAATCACTCACATAAAATAATAAACACAAGAGAAATTGTGGAGAAAACCCATCAGGTAGGGTAACACTATTAACTATTCCTTACGAAAGGAAACACTCCTCAAGCAATGTTTGATTGTTATAATAACAATATTCTTCACTATGCTCATTACATTGCTTATACTTCCTTTTATACTACTATCTACATCCTAATAACATTCTAGCCTTACATTCACACTATTACATGGGCCTTATTTACCAGAAATTGCCTCCATACAATACATAGCTATCTAACTATTATTATTCCCCTTGGTTACCTCCCTAGGTACCCCATATTATCTCCCTAATACACTACACCTCCCATTTATACTCTGAAATGGCCATTGGTTGTAGAAATCCAACTAGATGACTATGCTCGGCCTTTGCTTTCTAGAGTTCCATACATTTGTCTATGTAATCAACTACATATTTTTTCATGATTGGCCAACAATATTGGCTTCTCATTGCTACAATTGTCTTCTGATAACTTGGGTGTCTAACATATGGTACATTGTACATCTCCTTCAACACCAATTTCTTTAATTCACTTGAATTAGGAACATGCACTATATTCATGTACACGAGGATTCCACCATCCTTTAGCTTGTAATATTTATACTTCTTTTGTAAATTAACATGTTGTACTCTTTCCTTGATTTGTAAATAATGTTGGTTTGTAATAGAATCCTTTAAAATTCTACTCTTTAAATATGAAATATGAATGCTAATGGTTGTAGAATGCATGATATATACCCTTGCGCTAAGTGCATCAACAACTTTATTTCATTTTCCTTTGATATTTATGTTGAAATCATACTCACTTAAAATGCCCATCCATTTTGTTCGTCTAGAATTTAAAGTTGGTTTCTCAAGAAAATAATTAATACCACTATCGTTCCCCCGGATGGGGTGCTAGTGCGGGCTACATGGGGGGATGAGGAAAATAAATTTCGGGCTCGTGCCAAGACCCGTCGCCTAATCCATGCATTTATTTTCTTTTACGACGTTTGTTGCACCATTAACGCTAGTGTGCCCGACTCCCATTGTTGTCTCCTCCATGGCTTCTCTGTTTGCAGGCGACTTTAACCCCCGCATGCGACCCGACCCTCTTATCCCTCAACCACCCAGACCTAGCTTACTCTGGCTTCCTTCCTTCATGGTGCTCACTGCCTTCGAACTTCTCCAGGCTCTCCACGTCCATCCGGGACATTCTCTTCAGTTTTTCCTTCCCTGTGAGCTCAGAATGTTGCGGCAAAGAGGGAGGCCAAGGAGAGGATCTTCATGGCATCCTCCTCGGCCCCATGTATCTATTTATCCCCCTAGCTCACCCTCAATGCACTCCTCACAGCCCTCGCAGCCCAAGTTGGAACCTCTCGCCTCCTCCACCCCGCCTGCCTCCCGGTTTGAATGTCTGGTCATCACCGATAGCTCGTCGGGATCTCTCTCATGCTTTCCCGTAGTTCCTCTGAATTCCCTAGCCACGGGCCTTATTTTGCACTGGTAGCCTGCTCCTCTCGTCCACCCATGGAGGCACCACCCTTTCTTCGGAATGCCCAACACGAGACACACTCTTCCACCGACTCCATCCCTGACTCGTAGCTGTAGGACAATCTGTCCATCCTCTATGGGCTGGTTTTTGAGCTCCGGCAAGGATTGGAGGACCTTCATTTTCGACTGCATCTTTTGGATGGGAAAACCTTGACTCTCCTTCATATCCTTTCCACCTTCCAGGAATATTTCCACTCCACTCCAAAAGTCGCGGCTGCAACAGAGATGCCCCATGTAGAGCCCGTCGACAGGAACAAACAGGTGCAACAACCAGAAGGTGGCAACTTGGTGCAGGCCACGCACAGGGACACGGAGGTTGCAACAGCTACGGGCGTCCACGCGCACAATCCACCTGGAGTCACTCTGCCAGCTGCCAACCTGGAAGGGGGCAACTTGGATGCTGACATGCAAATGGAAGGGAAAGGGACGCCCATCGAAGAGGAACCTTGGGACGTGGCATACCAAGCCACCTGGCCAGGTTATTTGCCAAGTGTCTGACCCCTCTGGGGATCTGATCTTTTTACTAGTTTATTTTCTTAGCTGTAGCCTAGTCAGATTAGCTTTGTTTATCTAAGACTGTTAGACTCTAAACTACTAGACTTAGTCGGTTGGCTGAACTGGTTTCCCTTAATAAGTGTAACTTGTAATCCCTTAATAAATAATTCCATCGAGAACTTATTATTGCTAGATAATGTCCAAGAAACACAAACTATTTAATTGCAGAAAGAGATTAAAATTATAATAGCAGAACACCTAGAAACATTTCCATAGAAAATTAGAATTAACTAATAAAGTATAAATTATTCACTAAAAATGTCAAGTAATTCATTCAACCATATAACATAACTTAACAATATTGAAATTCTTACTAGACACCAGTGATATTTAACAAAAAGTTGAATAATCCACGATAATGAATGGACGCACAAAGATAGTCAGTAAACAAAAAATTCCTTGACTCCAAGTAGAGATTTTTAATTAATATTTGAAGTAATTCACTTCTACAATCCTTGCAAAATCACCTCACAGACCAAAGACCCTTTCCTAGAGGTCGATCCTTTAATTTATAAGAAAAATTACATTTTAAAATACTGTAAGGGAAAAAATAGAAAATCCCAAAATTTTGCATGCCATTATGACTCTGATTGACTAGGTGATTCAACAAATGCATGTTCAACATCATATCTTGCCCACTGTTGAAATAGTTCCTCACATAGTTGCAAGTGAGGGAAACTGTGTTGATCCTTTGGTAAAATGAGACTTTCATTTTCATGCTTGAATCACTTGGCATACTTTTATATTTTAGGAATCATTGAATCCAATCTAGCCATTGTCTTAACTTCACCAATCAAATATTTCTAAACATGGCCGCACTCTTGTGAATTTATACCTCTAATGGCAGCTTACCTTTTATCAATAATCTATTTAAATTCAACTAACACATGATCTATCGACCAAAATCCCTCATGTTGAATGAAACTAGGTAAATGAATCTTAGACATGGTGTCATCTACATAATTCCACAGTTTCAAGCATGTTGACCACTCGTCACTAGCTTGATTATGTGATATTATAGCCAATTTTACCTAGTACTGTAATGATTCTTTCATTCTAGTTACTCCCTCCTCGCTCAAAATAGTAATGCCATGATCTTCTTTAACACGAGCTTTCTAAATTTATTTTATGTAATCAATATGATCATGAAATTTAGCTTTATTTGCATGCCACCTTAGGATTTATTTTTGTAACACCGACAACTACATAGTTTCGTCTTCTAGCTCCATCACCTTGGCTATGAAATCCTTTTTAATTTCCTCATGCTTCTTATCTTTCTCCTAGACATGTTCTATAAATTTAGTAATAGTATCCTGAGATCTCTTGTAACAAATTACTTGATTTCTGAGGGATGCAATTTCTCTCCTCGTGCTCTCTATCTCTCTTTCATCATATTTGTCTTTGTCAATAGTGGCATGTGAAATTGTTTCTCCAACAGAGAGAAACTCAGTGAGATTTTCTCTTTTGTTATCAAGCAAATGTTCTTGTGTAGTACATATTATAGCATTTTCCACGTCCACCCTCTTTCTCTTATGAGTTATTTTCACAATGGCCTACCTCTGGTGATTGTAAGAAATTGACTATATATCGACAATTGGCTCCAGGGGAGATGGAATTGGCTAGTCACCCAATAATATAATATTCTTGAGGCTTCCTAGTGTATAAAACTTTTTCATTTATGGTTTTTTTCTCTTGTCGACCGCTTGCTTTACCTCTAGCTTTTGAACCTGATTAGTCACTTTAGGAGGAACCTATTCAACTTGATCACTCGATTTAGAAGCATCTTCTTTACCCTTTTCATCTAATTTAGGGGAAACATCCTCATCCTCCGTAAAACCAATGACTTCAGTTTGTGTCTTGGTATATTTATAATCAAGTTTTTGTTCTTATTTCTACTATGTTGTGCTCCCAACATTTCCCTATTCCTTCATAGCCACCTCTACCTTGAATCTAATTTCTTCTATATTTATGGCTTCTTCAACTTCTCTTTTATCTCTCTCATAAAATAATCCTCCATTTATTTCCTCCATCTATTCATCAAGATATAAATTTTTAAAAATTTTGATATGAAGATTTTTCCATCTTTCCAAAACCTCATCCCAATCATCAAAATGTTCAAAGAACAATTAATCTTCCCACTGCTCATGAATGTATGGCCAAGATAAATATATATGAACATGATGATTATCCACCATGCCTTTGGGGTCATTTCTTCTAAATTTCCCAAGCAAGAACATGTACTCAATATGAATGGTTGCTTCGTTCCTTGCATGGTTTAGATCCCTTATGAAGTCATGACCCACCCTAAAACCATAAGGGATAAGCATATATTTCTTTGTTTCTTTTAATAATGAATAACGAAATCCTTGTAGAAATATTTGATAAGGTGTTTCCCCTACAACAAGCATATATGCTACATACTTGGGTAAAATATGAGGTGCTACAATTGTACCATAATTCCTTATGTAAGTTAGGTATTCTTGCATATAACAATTAATGATATAATTTATAAGATTCTTTGAATCATACATTGATTTGGTACATTCTTTGTAGAAAATGATTTAATACAATTGTTCCAAGAAAGAGTCACAAATGGTTGTGTAGAACCTCTTTTTTTTGTTGTCCCATAAAATTTGAAAATAAACATGTACAAGGGCCTCTGAAAAATGCCACCTAATGTTAAGTCCTGCAAATATATTTGTAGCACATAAGACATCCAATAAATAGGAAGCCATATAAAAAGAAGGAACAACACCAGGATTTTCCTTGGTCTTGTGTGCTATGTCAATCATTCCATTAAGTTGGTTAGATAAAATGGTTGTCCAATTAAAAAAATCCTCTTATTGTAGCTACTATGTAAGCCAATGTCACCCATGCATCTCTAAACTAGGAACAATCTTTCTCTCCATAAAATCATCATATTGATTCCATGAGATACATGTATGACTCTCTCAATTTTGTGATAGCATACCAACCATTAGGTTTATGTAAGAATCTCTTATCTTCCCTCCATTAGCCTGCAAAAATATTTTCCACATCATACTTATCATAAAAATCATTGATGAAAGGAGTAATTAGAAAAAAATTGGGTTTTAGAAACCTATAATACTTCTCCAAATTTTGAGCCAAGAAATAACCCACACTTTCACCTTTCTCATCTATTATCATGCTCTTCTTTAAATTAGTGTGGTCTATGATCCACTCAATGGCCTTAGAGCAAGGGGAGACAAGTGCTCTCACTACAACATAGTGAAAATGAATTTTTATTATATCCATGAAAACTTTATCATCAATTTCGCTAACCATAAGATCGCAATGAGACACCACCTCTAGATAATATTCTTTCATAAAATTCAGGTACAAATCATTCCACCTTGGAAAAGGGATTTGAGTTCCTATGCTTGTTTCAATGTCTTTGAATATTGATCGTGGTAGATGTTCCTAAGATACAGGGAACTGGATTACTAGAATGTATTCTTCTAATGGATCTTCACTATCTATTGGCTTCTCTCATGAAGCCTACCTGATTCCTTTAGCTTTTCCCCTAGGAGACTTAGAAAAAGGTATCATTGGGGTCCTCTTTGGTGGCATATTTCCTGCACCAAAATCAATATAAACTAGAATAAAGAAGACAATTGTATCTGTGACTAACCATTTATCTTATTAAAACACTATGTCAATATGCATTATGCACAATTTCTCAAATAAACAAGGTTTAATGGTAGTTTTTCTAAGTGAAACAAATATTAGAAGAGTTTGAAATTGGTAGAATCAGAAATCCTAAAACATTTTTCCAATCCAAATTCATCATTGGAAATGCATAAACTTAGTTCAAATTTCAAGCTTAGTAACTTACTTGATCTGAGAACATGGGAAAAAACAAAGGAATCAAATTAGGGAAACTATCTTCGACAATCAACATGAACTCACGAAAATACCCCCTACATGCAAGGTCATAGAAAATATATGATCACTACACACAGTTGCTCACACTGGAAAAAATATCCTCAACACATAGACTAAAATTCTTATAGATAGTGAATTTCATTGGCATTAATCAAATATCATGGAGTCCAACCTGAATTCATGCTCATAATGGTTAAATTGGTCTTGATGTTTGAATTTTATAATAAAAAAACCTATTCTTAGCAACATGATGACAAAATATCCCTTAAACCTGATTGGATTTACCAAATATCCAAAAATTGAATTTTGAATGGACATCCTAGCCACTAAATCAATGAATTAATGACCAATAGATTTACTTCTTCAACTTCCACTCAACACTTCTCCTATTCACAATTTTATTCCAAGACAACAATGAAAAATATAATGTGATCGAGTGATAATACATACCTTGGGAATCATGCATACTGAAAACCTGAATTGGTTCTTACCAGTGCCAAGCGAAAGTCTAGAAATGTGCCACAATTCTTTTAACTTTTGATGTTGCAAAACTTCAAAGTTGGTTGATGGCCACTCATTGGAGAAGTGACATCACTTTCGAATGTTAGTTATGGATAAACAACCCTAAATTTTTACCTATTAGCACATTGAAATATCCTTTATATCCGCCAACACAATAAATTTTGTATCAATGGACTTTAAAACATTCTATCGGTGCACGAAATAACCTCTTTTCTCATCGGAGCATGGACGTGCTTTTCATTGGCACCCAAAAATATCTTTCCATTGGCAATCTAACATACCTTTTCCATAGATACTCCAAAATAAATTTTCTATCGGCATACTTACTTTATTTGTATTGGTGAACATAGAAAATTTTGGTATTCGTACTTTTAAGTTTATTTCACCTCAACTCTTGCCACAAATTTGTTACTTTTATGTGTTTCTTTTACTTTTCCTTCGGTGGTTGAGATGATTTTTCATGTTTGATGCTTGAACTTAATTTTCATCAGCGCTTGAATAAATTATCATATTGGCACTCCAACTTATCTTTTAGCCAAACAATGAAAGTGATTTGACTTCACTGATACAAACCATTTTAGTTCAAAATTAGGCTTTGGGACTTGGAACTTTTTTTTTTCTTAAGAATAAAATGCCATTTAAAATAAATGAAATGCATAAAATCAGCCAGATGAAAAAATGCTAAAAATTACTTGTGAAATCAAAGAAAAGTGGTACCCAAAGATTTGAAATTTTAGGGTGTGTTGTGTACTAAAAAATTCCAATTCACTAGACAAGATATCATCTCTCCCTATACCTCTTGTAATATCCATAGTTTTAATCCCTACAAATTATAATGTAAATGTGCAAATGAGAATTAGGCCAGTGAGGAGATATGTTTGGGTTGAAGAGCATGTATTAATTAATATGGTAGAGGGACAAACTATGTGTTGTGTACATTGAAAACAATTATAAAAAGTAATAATCGTTGGCTACGATATGAGAGGTGAGGTAACGATGGAAGGCTATGATTCCACAAGAGACGGGGTTAAAGGGGGGGGTCCAATGAGTTACCCATGCCTATTAATTCAATAAATTTCATATTAATGTTTATTACCTTTGAAATATCAAAATAGATATTGAATTGATGTAAGAGTGGTAGGTGGGAAATGTCAACTCACCAATTTATGACAACGTGGGTTGAGTACAACCACTTTTTGGGAAATGTGAGAGTTAAGTTTGGATGAGAAGAAAATTAAATTTGAATGGGTTATTGGGACAATTTTTGCATGATGATTTTGGGCATCAAGATGAGATTTGGGTGTTGATAAAGAGCACCATCCATGTTATGTTTGAGAATAGCTATGAGAGGGATGATTTTTGTGAAAAGAGCAAGGTTGTATTCATGTATTTGATCTTTCTTGTTAAGGAAATGGCTCAAGAGCCTTGAGAAGATTGATATGAGTGCTCATGAAGAAGCTAAGAGTTCCTAAAGTCCCTAGCTATGATATTTCCTATAAAACCATGTGTTGTATCCATGGAGGGTGTTGATATTATGGTAGTTCTGGGAGGTAATAACCTCCATGTGTAACCTTTGGCTAGAATAAAATATTTCGGAAGCAAGAGAAACCCTAAACAGATGTGTATAAACCTAGAAGACAAGTCATCTCAATAAAAGAATTAATATTAAAGTATTAGATTCTAAAAGGACAAGTCGACCCATAGAAGTGACAAGAGCTACTATAAATAAGAGATGATATAGCTCATTTGTACACACACACTTCACACACTCTCAGTCAAGTTTGGGGAAATTTTGGAGCTGCAGCTGCAAGGATGGAAGGTGGATCTTCGGGGATGGTTCTTGGTCTCTCTCTCTCTAGCGCCATATAGCCTAATATGTGTTCCCTATCCTCTAGTATCTATTGGTGGTGTTCTTGGTGATGGTTCTTGGTGGTATTCTTGGTAAGTGCAACTACAACTGCAACTATTGCAGTTGAGTATTGTTCGTGTTCTGTAGATTTGGTACTTTCTATTTAGTGAGCTATATTTGGAGAAAGATGAGCTCTCTTGGTTATTTGTTGGTTCTAGTGCTACTTCTGAAATCATTCTATCTAGAAAAGGTTATGGTGCTCGGTGGTAGCTGCATGTCTATGGTTGGGTGACAATAATGATATTGTCTATCGTAAAATGATAACAACTCTTTAATTCTAACAGGTTATGGTCCCACACTATATTCAGACATTCTAACCACTAGAAGATAGATTAGGAAGTTATTTTTTAAGCTTGTTGTGGCACCAATTATAGATGTAACTAGGTTTTCTAATTATGCAGCTACAACAAACCCTAACCATTATGTTCAGGCACTTTTAATGAAGTGTTTGAGCTATTTCCTTGACATCCTAGTGCTCCCTATCCTAGCGCACCTCTTGGTACCGTCAGCTAGCAAAAACATCAAGTTTGAATTTTTTTTCAAAGTTTGACTAGTCAAAGTCAAAGGTTGACTTCTGGTCAAATTGATTTTTTGGTCAAAGTTGAAATTTTAAAGTTTCTAGTTTGTTCTAATTATTAAATCCTTTGATTTAGTTTCTAATATCGTCTTGTCAAAATGGTATATAGTTTCATATTAGAAGACAAGTTGAACGATGTTATAATACTTCAAAGTTATGCACTTATGCTATCCAAGTTATATTATCTAGAAAAACATGAGCACGTTTACAGGGAAAGTATTATAGACTTTGTCCAAGATTTAATATTGGATTCAATGAATTCATAGGAATAAGAGAACCCTCCATAGTAGTTGAGGCTTCAGGATCCAGGTTTGATTAAATTGATAAGCTTCAAATTTGTATATATCAAGGGTGATAGTTGCTACATTAAAAATTGTGAAAGCAGTCTTTGAAAGGTTCTATTATTGCTAGGTGAAATGAATACTTCACTGCATATGAATACCATTGATATAGATTCTTATTGTACTTGTTTGAAATATGAACTAACATTTCCTCTACAGAGATATTTCTTGTTTTCTCTTGTTGTTCTTGTTCCAGGCAGGTAACCTTGTGAAATATGTTTGATGAAAAATATTTGTGGAAGCTGTCATAGAAGAATAATATGTTTGATGAACAATCTTTGCGCAATCTGTCATATAATAAGTTTATAAGGATGACACAATGCTTACAAAAACTACCATATGGGAAACAATCATAATGAATAGAAACAAACTTAAAGAGACTCAGAGGGAGTCAAACTTAGAAAGAATTCAGTAATCAAGAGGAAACTAGAATAGACTTGTGACACTTTCTAGAAAAAAAAAATAAGGATGCAGACGAAAGAATCAACTCTCTCATATGGAGGGAGTTGATTACAAAATTCCAAAAGAAGAGAATGCATATTTCTCATTCAGGCATGAAGTTGGGATTAGGAGGGAGCTAATCCCCAATAATATGATCCATTGAAGAATCTTTGAATAGGAAAGATATGAAGTATACGTCCATGTTCTTCATTGGAAGTAGCAACAATGATAATAAACATGTGTTTATCTGGACCCTAGAAGAAGTATTCTTTGAAAAGAAGCATTGAATATCCCTGGTTGTCCATCTACATTTATGTTCCTATGACAAAAGGAAGAAGTTGGAATCTTCAAGAAGGAAGGGTATGGAATCTATAAAAGATTCCATGGACTCCAATGTTGAAGAAGGAAGTTGTGATGAAGAACAATGTATGTGAGAAATTGTGAAAAAGGATTATAAATGGAAGCATTGATAGATACAAGGAGAGATTCAAGGCTAGAGGGTTCTCCGTTAAGGAGGGAGAAGACTATTACGACAGATTGTTCTAGTAGCCAGATATACCTCTACATGAGCCATTATATCTCTTGCAACATCCATGGCTTGGAGTTTACATCAGATGGATGTAAATATTGTTCTTCTCAATAGAGTAACTGAAGAAGAAGCATATGTAGAGAAACCTCAAATTTTTGAGGTATACCAGAAAGATACCCATGTATGCAGATGGAAGAAGACCTTGTATGGATTCAAGAAACTTGGTGCAAAGCCTCTCATGTACAAAAAAAGTGTGGTGTAAACTTTCTATGATAGAGGAAGTGTATCGAAATGGTTCTTTGGAAGTCTGGGACAATGGATTACAAATCTATGGAAAACTCCCATGATGAAAGATCTGAAGAATATGAGAGACTATGATCAAGTAGACCCATCCCTGTATCGACAATTGAATGGCTCGCTAATGTATTTTGGGAATACTTAGCCAGATATTTTCTTTGTGGGATGTTTGAGTTATGATATACAACTGCATGGATTTATCGATTCAGATTGGGCAGGGAGTGCAGATAACAGAATAAGTGCTTCTTGGATATATTTTTGAGCCTTTCCATGATATCATGGGCTAGTATGAATTAGATGTCGGTTGCACTCATCACTATAGAAGTAGAATATATTGCAGCTCATGATGCTTATACGGAAGCACTGTGGCTCTGTAAGTTAGTTTCTGGACTATTTAATCAGGTGTTGGATTCAATCGTGATATATTGTGATAATCAAAGTTGTGTGAAACTTTCAAAGAACCCAGTGTTCCATGATAGGTCAAAGCACATTGAGATCAAGTACTATTTTCTTCGTGATAAAGTCAAGAGGGGAGAATTGGTTCTCCAGTATATCTCCACTCATGAGCAGATAACAGATATTTTGGTAAATCCTCTATCCAAGATGAAAAGCTTGCATACTTAAGGGACAAGTTGGACTCGTGGAGATGACTTACTTATTGGAAAAGGAAGTGATTACTCCCTAGTTTGGGAGGGAGCACTGATATGTTATTGATTTATGGGAAGTCATTTTCTAGTTCAAAAAATGGTCCAAGTTGGGAAGTCACTTTCCAGTCCGGAAAGTCACCCAAGATTTATGATGGATAGTCATTTTCGAATTTGGAAAATGGTTCAAATCAGACAGTCATTTTCATAATGAAAATGGACTGATAGATTGTTGATGTACCATAGACAGTGATTCCCCCTGTGGCCAGTGTGGGGGAATGGTATAGGATAGTCATTCTTCTTGGAATTCACTCTGAGTAGTGGTCAAGAGGAATGGTATGGCTCTCCAAGCAATCATTCTTTTGAAGTTCACAGTTATGAGAAGTTTCAAAGAATGGTTTGTTATAGGAAGTTGGTGTAGGATAGTAATTTCCATAATAAATGGTTTGAACAGTCATTCCCTAGGGAAGACCCATTCTCTCCATGTTGCACTATGATTAGTGTCGAAAGAATGGCCCAGTTAGGTTGAATGGTACAGGTTCAACAATAAGGGACACTCATTCCCTAGGGCAGACTCATTCTCTCTATGTTTCACTGTGAATCGTGTTGGAAGAATGGCCCAGTTAGGAGAATGGTCCATGTTTAGAAATCATGGAAAATTATTCTTCTATGCTTGGGAAGAATAGTCTAGGTAGCCCATGGAAGTGGAAGAGTGGCCCAAATGACTCAGTTTGTATCATGACATTGTTGATATCAGATGATATAATTGTTGTGGAGACTGTATGTCTCTAGACAATAGTTATATGCTACTACGGTGGATGTACTCCACTAGTAGTGACTGTGTGTCATTGGTTAGTAGTTATGTTCTACTAGGAGTGGTTGTGTACCACTGGACAATAGTTGTGTACTACTATGGATAGATACAGTGGTGTTCTATCAGATGGCAATGTTTTGATTTCCATGGATATGACCACTAGTGTTGGAGATTATTTCCAGCTAGATGGATAGTGAGATGATGTAGAGGCATTGATCTACATCATGAGAGTACAACTTAGAGATGGTGCATTGACACCATGCTAGTAAAACTTAGAGATGATGTAGATGGTACTCCACATCATGCTAGATATGATCATGCTAGTACATATTAGATATGATGCAGAGAATCATGCTAGTACAACTTAGATACGATCATACAACTTAGAGATGATGCAGCAGAGAGGATGGTTCTTGGAGCCATTAAGGACTTTCAACATTTGTTGGGACAATCATTCTTCTAAGATGTAGGTCCATATTAGAAGAATGGTCTTTGTATCACTCTATTGAGTGTGTGACTTATTCAGCATCATGCCTGATTATTCAGATGGAGTATGGAATCGAGAGATGATGTAGTTGATGCTATTAGATTATACTAATAGTGGTGATGTTTGTTGGCCCTCGACCAAGTTTTGAGGAAACCTTGGTCAGGTTAGGACCACTTTTGGACTTCGACAGGTTGGTCGAATATGGAGCACCTAGGAAAAGTTGAGATCGTGGATCTCACTTGTTTTGTGGGATATGTGGACCCAACAAGGGGTTCATTAGGGTTTTTGTAATGGGTTATGAGATGTAGGCCCATGGGTTTACCCATGTTTAGGACTTCTTGTAAGTAAATGTAAAATTATAAATAAGTAAGATTGTAAGGTAGAAGTAGCAAGCTATGTAAGAGACTTAGAGAGAGAAGTCAATAACTTGAAAGGATAATTGCAAGTAGTTTTGGGTTGCTTAGTGCAACATAATGTGTATGTAAATCTTTGTGCTTGATAGAGATGTGGGCTCTGTGCAGTGACCTAGTTTTGGGAAGGAGTATATGGCGCTCAGTGCACAGATCTCCTATCCTCTGTGAAGATTATCTTTGTGGCTTAGTGCACAGGAGCATATGAATATAAGAGATTGAGAAGAATAATAAAGAAGATGAAGCAGTTGGTGGATGTAGCCCCACACTGGGGTGAACCACGTATATATTGTGTCTTCTGGTTGCTTTGTGTTGTGTTTTTTATATTATGAAACTGCTTTGCTTATTATGTATGTTAGGTAGATTTGTAGATTCTTAGTGCTTTACTTGTGATGAATGAATGTTAGATATAACTCATTGCTATGTGTTAAGTAGCTGAAGTACTTAATCTTTACTGTTATTGCGCCGATCCATCTTAGGGTTTTGTTTTGCGATGTTAATGAAGCTAATAAGTTAATGAATATCATCTTGTAGTGTTAATAGAATACTCTGCAAAGTGTTGCTATCACAGATCTATGTCTTAGCTTGGTTATAGACACATGCGTCCTGTAACCCCCCTGCTTCTACCTTGGGTGAGACTTCACCTGATTCGCAAGTGTTGCCGAAAGGGTTGGTAGTTAGGGTTTTGTTGGTGAGTTGTTGAAGCATTGAACCTTGGGTCTACCCCTGTGCCAATAAATGGTTTCGTTTTCGGGACCTGAAACTGTGATTGTTGGGAATTCAAGTAAAGAAAAGAGAAGCTATGTGTGTAGATATGTTGTTTTAGTGCGCATTATTCTACTTGAATTGCAAAGCTTTGTGCTAAGAGAGGAATCTGATCTGAAGAAAAGAGGTAATATCTTAAAAGAGGTAAAGCTTTGTGCTTTGATAAGAGTAAGATAAGTGGAAATTTTTGTTTCGAAAGCATGAATATAAGTGTGTTTAATAGATTTTTTCCTAGTTTGAAAGATAGGGCACATTTGGAAGAGAGAATTGATCTAAGTAAATCTAATAAGAATGAAGAAAGATATGCTATTCCTATGCATAGAAAGATTTTTTGGACTAATAAGTGGATGCAGGAACCTAGAAAGAATTTTTGCAGATTGTAGGTCCAACACTGTGATCCCAGTTCGTAGTACATAAGAGGTTGGGGAACATACAAGAGAAAGAGAGGATTGACACTATGTTATAACTGCAGGAGACTGGGACATCTTGCTAAGGAATGCCCTGGTGCAGGTCCTATTTGTCTTTGTTATAAAAAATTTGGTCATGAGGTTGAGGATTTTCCAAAGATGATTGCTAAAGATGAAAGAATGAACATGAGACAAGAAAACTATCAAGAGACTAAGGGTATGCTAAAGAATCATAAAGAGAAAGAATCAGAGAAAGCTCAGACTATGTTAGTACAATTGAAAGAAATGATGGATGATCACAAAGATGTCAGTTTACCAGAGATTGTGAAAGTAAAATAGCGCATAAGTGCAAGAATAGAAGACTTTGACATAGATTGTGTCTTGGATGAAGAAACAAAAGTGAATATTATGATAGAAGAAACTTGGGAAATTTTTGGAAAACCTATTGTGGTACCTTCATTGGGAAGGATAGGCTTGTTTAAAGGAAATATGATCACCCTATGTGGAAGAATTACTAAAGTACCTATTATTGTTCATGGAACATCGACTGAAGAGGAATTTGAAGTCATTAAGTTTGTTGAGAACAGTGCCCCTTTCCCATTTTTGTTAGGTAAGACTTGGATCGTGAAGGATCAGATCAAAAGGAAATCAAAGGAAGAAGCTACAGAAAAGAAAAATAAAGAACTAAGGGATTTCATAGCTAGAAAAATAGATCGACTAATAGAAGAATGAGAAGATAAGTCGAAACAATAGAAGGCAAGAGAATTAGATAGGAAGATTGAAAGAATGAAAGAAGTCTTGAAGGACCTATCCATGGAAGAAAGAATTATATCCACCTAGGAAGTAGTAAGAGAAGGGATATTAACTTCCGAACCTGTGAAAGCACATCAACAGTGTGAAGTCACTACTCTAGGAGAAGATAAGAATAAGAATGAAAAGAGGATTCCAGAAGCAGTTAGAGAAACTCATATCATAGGAAAGAAGGAAAGGAATCTCAATAAGAAGAAAGACAAGTTATAAAAATTGCAGGATGCTACAAAGAACAGATGGAAGACTTCGCAGAAGTTAGGTCCACAGGACTTGAACTTCGTCGAAACAGCAGAACCACACAGAATGTGACTTTGCCCTGGCAAAGATATATGACCAGTTGAGGTGCCCTGACCATTATAATGATGCTTCGAAATGGCTAGGAAATGCATTTATGATCTTTTGGACATTGAGACTGCGCCATAACGGATGGATTTGCATTGATGGAAGCAACCCTGCCCGTTGGAGGAATATGTTACGACAGTTTCTTATTTAACCCGTTGGTTGTTGCTTCAAGACCACTTTTTTCCACCAATGATTAATTGAGTTATCAGAGAACTGATTATGCATTGAACTATGATTTCATAAGCTATATATCACCATCCGATTGTCTACCCCGCATCTTCATTCGCCTACCCCGACCTACCTAGTTAAAAGTGAGAATGTTGGGTGAACGCACTGAGTTAGAAAATTCTGTCTAGGAGATTCTTAAGAAGTTTATGGCTGATAAAGCTATGTCTAAAGGAATACAGGTGTTGTTGACTAGGGGACTACAAGATTCCCCTTCGATTGGTCAGCGTTCAGTCCATACCAACCTTGCGACTGAGCAACAAAGTAAGCATTAGGATGATCTAGCTAATGCAAAGAAGATCCCGTAGATCTTACTAGATTATATCCTGCCCTTGGCTGGTGTAGTTAACCATGACAACATTCTCTGAGACTTTGAGTACACTTCGATCACTACGTACATTTCGAAGGGAATACACGTAGTGGGAAGCTAGTTGGGACAGATCCTGCTACTGAAGAACAACGAATTCAACCTTGGATGTATAAAGAACTATGCTATGATAGTGCCCCATAGACACCTCACGAAGACAACTAGGAAGAAGCCTCAGATTGTCTCCCATCCTCAGATTAAGGAGATAGCATAGTCCACTATGCTCAATGTGATGAAGATTCCCCATTTTGGCCGACATCAGGAGGTTAACGCTTGCGTTAAAATCCTCATGTCATGCTACCATGGTGGATACCTATGGCTCGAATGGCGTATTACTATAGATTTGGTGTTGATCCACTTAATTACAGGATTAAGCATGAAGGACCTGACCCTCAACAGTTTTACCCATGGAAGGCCTCAGACTGCTCTGTGGCATAGCGCATCAAGGAAGCATACGACAAAGTTGAAAAGGGAAAGCAAGGCTACAAGGTAAACCTCTATCCAGGATGGCACAGTGCGCCTCACTTTCAAACTCATAGATGGTAAGATCGTAAGAAAGAACTGCCCCACACAGGTCATCGGGTTCATGGTGGACCTCACAGGAAAATGTGTGGAGGAAATCCAAATGAATTAGGTGAGTTACCTCGTCAATGAGCTCAAGAAGGACTTCCGCAAAGCTTAGGATCAGGGATACGAATTCCACTTTAGTTGGTTGCTCGTATTTGTTGCATTTTTCACTTGTCAAATGTCAGAAGGAGCCACCTTCCCGGAGATAGAACCATCGGATTCATTGGCCGCTAGATTTTCTACCTTGTTTTACACCAACAACATGTCGAAGAAACGGTAGTCAAGTGTTGTGTTCTGTGCCTATTATCAGCAACTGAAGCTTTCCATTGAAGAATTTCCATGCATGAAACTGCACACCTTGCACTGGTACCATCCTTTTGTGAAATTTCACGCAGATCGACACTTTATATATATCACTGCGTGCAAAGATGAGAGCAAGGAAGAGTTTCAATCATATTACAAGCTGACAGATGAAGACATGGAGCAGATCACGAAGGAATGGCCAGAGGAGTTCCTTGTACCAATCGATGATGTATAACTCTCTGACCCCGAAATCATAGGAAGCCCCTTGGTCACCCAAGTCGAGCATGTCGAAAATTCTAGTGCAAAGAAGAAGAAGAAAAAGGAGGAATTTCAGGATATAGAGACCGATGAGGACAACAACGCCTCGAAAGAAAAGGGATCTAGCTCATCGGGAGGAGGAGATGAAGTAAATATATAAGGAGGAGGAGATGGCGTATTAAAGCAATGCGAAGGAGAAGCTACACCATCGAATGATCCCCCCACTGAAACACCACAGAAGAGTAAGGTTTCTTCACAAAAAAATTCGGCAAGAAATAAGACCCGCGCCAGTAAGCCTCAGCTAGAGGCCACCCTCATAGAGGATGACATAGGTCTAGTCTGTAGAGCCATGGAGGATGCTTCAGAGGACCTCTTACAGAGATATGGCGTGAAGAAAGAGGAGTTGTACAAAAGAGTCGAGAAGAAATTGAAGGAAATACAACAAGCCATTCATTTGAGCAGCGTAGTACCTACTGCACCTTCCTCGTCACAGGTTGCTGAATTGGGGGATGAACCAACCCAATTGAGAATATTAGCAAATGCAATAGAGGCTCGACTTCAGAAATTCCAAGAAGAAAAGGAGAAGGCTATAGAAGTCTTGAAGCAAGAGAAAGTCGAAGTCTTAGAGAAACTACGAATTGAATAGTATTGCGTAACTGCCTATGAAAATGAGAAAGATGAGTTTTAGGTGATGCTCGAGGAGAACAAAGAGAAGATACAAAGAGAAAAGAACCAAATGCTAGTAGAGCGGATTGTGGTCAAAGAAGTAGTGAATAAAGCACTTTGCNAGTCGAGGTTCAAGTGGTGAAGCTCCCTGAGACCATCCAGCAGCTTCAAGTAAAGATAGCAGATTTGGAAGTCCAAGAAGTATCGAGCACTCTGCAAGAAGTGTGTGACCAAAGAGAAGAAGCCGCTAAGAATGCAGTTGGAAGGATCAGAGCCCTCACCTCAAAATGCAAACAATTAAGTGATAAAAGTGTGTAGACTTATGAATGCCTCACATAATATCTAGAGTTGAAGAAACAAGAAGCACATCTATAGGAGGCACAACAACGGGCCTTCTCCGTGAAGTCACAGATGAAGTTACTAACTATATTTGAGAGAATGAAAAGATCACAAGAGAAACGCCCAGTCCAACAACAGATTACTGCCATCTAGAGCAGAGTAATGGAAGTCATGCAGAAGTTGCAGCCTATGTGGGATGAAGCCTGCAAAGTGTTTGAAGAAATTGAAGAACAAGGCTTGCAACTGGACCAAGTGGTTTCCTTAGTCGAACAATTCCCAGAAGGTTCTGTTACAGCGTAGACAATCCTCAAGCTCGCTGAGCAAGAGACTCGGGCGAAGCAGCAAGTCGAGGTAGCTCGAGTGAAGCTCAAGGCCTTTGAAGCGACATTGCCCAGATCTGAGTGACTCAGGACTAGTCACAGGTGAGTGTTGGGGAACTGTTGGCCCTCAACCAATTTTTGAGGAAACCTTGGCCGAGTTAGGACCACTTTTTTACTTCAACAAGCTGGTCGAAGATGGAGTGCCCAAGCAGAGCTGAGATCGCAGATCTCACTTGTTTTGCGGGCTATGTGGACCTATCAAAGGGTTCATTAAGGTTTTTGTAATGGGTTATGGGATGTCGTCCCATTGGTTTACCAATGTTTAGGCCTTTTTGTAAGGAAATGTAAAAGTATAAACAAGTAAGATTGTAAGGTAGAAGTAACAAGAAATGTAAGAGACTTAGAGAGAGAAGTCAATATCTTGCAAGGCTAAGTGCAAGTAGTTTTGGGTTGCTTAGTGAAACATAATGTGTATGTAAATCTCTATGCTTGATAGAGAAGTGGGATCTATGCAGTGACCTAGTTTTGGGAAGGAGGATCTGGCCCTGAGTGCCCAGATCTCTTGTCCTCTATGAAGCTTAGCTCTATGGCTTAGTGCACAGGAGTAGATGTGTTGATTAAGGTTGGTTGTCATTGATGTCAACCCTTGAATAAATATCTGTAGAAAAAAGGTTTGGGTAATGGACCCAAGATTGTTTTATGTAAATATGACTCATTATTGTTTTTCATGGTTGATAATAAGTATATATGGATGAACTCCAAAGTGGTTCCCTTATGGTGAAATTCCTCACAGGAAGATGCTTTGCAGAGTAAGAGAACCCATGATTAATTGTGGAATAATGAGATGAAGGACAGTGAATTTGTCAGGGAAACTATCCTAGATGGATATTTCTTGTCATTCCATTTCTGGTGGTATGTATAATGTCACATAACTCCTCACGGTCAGAGAGTTATGACCATGTGAAGTTGGAGAACCCAAGTGTAGCGCACATTTTCTGCTACTAAGGTTTAATCGCTCTTAAAAGAAGACTATAACACCACTTTGTACATAACTCATACAGATTTTATTTAACCCACATGCATTTAAACAATAAACACATTCAACACAGAGTATTCATATGAATTACTGCCATAATCAACAAGCAATTAGCTTTTCATATTAATTCATATACATAGCGGGAAACATGATACATAAGCAGCACAGTCATGCAAAACATGATTAAAGCATAATCAGATACTTATCTTTATCAATGGTATATTCCACCAACCAAGTGCAGGCCTTCCACTAACCTCCCATCCTTAGACCACATTGCTCATTAGCTCAGCAGTGGGTCACCCCCGAGCTGGGACTAAGCTCCACCCCAAGGCAAGGAAATCTAGGCTAGGCTGAGGTTACAGGGAAAACAACACACAACTACAAGGAAGGGATTCTCTCCAAGGAACCTCCCACGCTCACTACCCACAGACCCTCATTCCCCACATGCCTATTCCACCCTAGGAGTATACACCTTCTCTGTCACTTGGACAGTCCTTCGGCTGCTAATCTCCCTTGCCTTGGGTTACAGGAATAGGCCGAACCGGAAGTCTCCGGGCTCTGTGGTAGCTACAGGGTTCCTTCCAGGAGTCCTCTCCTTCCTCCA
>SNQJ01S0044111.1:9333-43992 GCA_010110895.2 Picea sitchensis
AATCCCTGTCGATTTGCAGAATGCAACGAATTCCTTTGATGTGTCTTCTCCACCATTATCGGTTCTTAGCGTCTTGATCTTCTTATTCGTGAGATTTTCTATTTTTTCTTAGAACTCTTGAAACTTGCTGAATACTTCATGTTTTTTCTTTAGTAGATATAGCGAAGTCTTTCTTGAATAGTCATTTATGAAGATTATGTAGTAGGAAGATCCTCCTAGAGATTTTACTAGCATCAGACCACAAACATCTGAGTGTACCAGATCTAGAATCTCCTTAGATCTGTTGTTGCTTCTTGGGAATGGTTTCTTGATATTCTTCTCAAGAGAACATCCTTTGCAGATTCCTTCATGTGTAGACTGCAACTCTGGTATTCCTTCAACCATCCTTTAGAGAAAGGGTAATTCTTGATAGTTAATGTGAGCGTACCTTCTATGCCTAATCTCATTGGGGTTGACTTCGTTGTGTAGAAGAGCTTCTTCATTTTGTTCTAGTAGTCTATACAGATTTCCTTCACGACTTCCAATAACCCTAGCATTCTCTATGCTGGAGTCTTTATGCCATGATAACACCTTTCCATCCACGAAATCTATTTTGTTTCCCTTGTCTTCTAGGCAAGATATCGATACAAGATTCTTTTCTAAACCAGGTACATATAAAACATTGCTTAAGTGAACATAGTTACCTATTTTCATTCTGATGGAGGCTTGTCCAAATCCTTCCACGGGGTAAGTGGTTTTGTCTCCAAGATCTACCTTGTACGAGGTCATCTTCTCATTTAGATTTGAGAGTCTATCTTGATCTCCTGTCATGTGCTTAGAATATCCACTATCGATTATCCACATGTCATCTTCAATCGTTCCAGTAAGTGCCGAGTAGTGTAAAAGACTGATCATTTCACTCATGTCTTCGGTTGACTGGTAATTGGTCATGCCTTGATACAAAACTTCAAATTCATCATTTATGTCTTATGAGAGAGACAAAAGGTGCGTTGAGTTAGGGTGCATCTGAATATCTTCTTTTTGAGTGAGATGCTCCATCACAAGGTGCCAGATCTGAGATTAGGGGTTTTGCAACTGCTTTTGCTAGTATCCCTAGCGACAGTGTCTTTGGAAGCTGCTCCTGCTAGTAACCCTAGTGGAAGTTCCTCAGTGAGCTCAATATCCTAGTGACGATGCTTCCTTCCAGCGTTTAGACTGAATGAAGGAGGTGTGGGCCCATAACATGTTAGAATATGAAGGATTGTGCTCGTTTTACCATTGACAATACCCTTGTCACCCAACCATAGGCCAAAGCCACCCTCCAAGCACCTTGACCTTAACAGAGAAGAATATTGGTAGCAATCAATAGCCAAGCAAGGCTAATGCACCAAGCAAGAAAAGTAACAAAATCTGATCAGATAGTCCCACCCAGAAATTGGCACAACACCTTTCCCAGAACTTGTGCACAAAGATGCCAAACTGCAGTGTGCACAACTAGCTCTTTGCAATTATGAGAATGTGAATAATGAGAAACTGACACCCTATATTTATAGTAATCTGGTAGGATTTCCTGGGCCGACTTCTCCTTCTGGGTACTAATTAATTCATATTAATTATATTTCTGCAGCCAACATTTCGTCTAGGGTTTCCTTTACTTATTTGCTTCCTTCTGGAATATTCTAATCTCGTCATAGGTCACAATACAGGTTCATACTTCTCGAAGCTACCATAATATCAACAGATCTTATGGTTCAAATTCAATCTCATGGTTATCAACCATGATTTATGTGATAATTTCTCTGCCACACCTCTTGAGATTTCCATTACCACCCAGGAGCTCTCTCAGCTACCCTCTAACACTCTGTACATCAAATCCCTGTGGAATATTTGACTCCAAATTCCACATTTTTGGCCCATCTAGGTTCAATGTTGAAACCATGGGATCTGACACCAATTTGTAACACCCCAACCATCTGCTTGGAAATGCCACCTGAAAAAAAAAAAACTTCTCACTCTGTTTTGGATAATCAAAACTGCCCATATCCAGACATAGACCTGTTGGGATATGGCACATAGAGATATTTATGTAACATCGTACATATAAAATTTAACAGATAATATGCATTCTACTAATACACAAATTAATGCATAAATCACAACAATCTTCTACAAACAACTTACATAGGGAATATTATAAATATCAAGACATGTACAGGATACAAAAAATAAAAGTTTACATAGAAATGGTACTTATATTCTTATGAAGGCCACCAAATGCATTCAAAAATTCCATGAACCTCCCAACCTTATACCACGCTACTCCAAGCTATCAGCAACGGTTCACCTCCGATCTGGGACTAAAATCCACCCAGGGTAAAGGGAATCCTAGGCTAGGATGAGGTTACAAAGTCTCCAGGAAGGATTATGTCCCCAGGAGTCCACTCACATCCACAAATTATAGTCCCTCATTCCCCACATGCCTGTCCCACCCTAGGGAGTGCGCCCCTTCTTTGCTCGACAGTTCTTCGACTGCCCCACTCCCCTTCTAGGCCTTCAGCAATAGGCCAGACAGGAAGTCTCATAGAAATACAACTGCATTAAGGCTCCCTATGGAAAAATCACTTCCCCAACAACCTCTCTCATCTGGAGAGAGTTTCTCACAGGCCCAAAAACCTACTTCTTCAGTCCATCTCCCAGGCCAATCCAATCAGGGAAATCATAGTAGAAAAATCAGGTATGGCTTTGGTAATGAAAACAAGCCACACCACTCCAAATAAAAATGTGGGAAACAACATCAAAATGTCTAGGGTGCGATATGGATCAGGCACTGTGTAATTGTTTTGTGCTTCATAGGATTAAAATGGGTTAGCTCCATGAGGTTTGTAGTTTTTAGAGCTTACAGAGGTAAACGATGGAGGAAATGGTTGGCTACATGGATGCTCAGTGTCTGTGTGCATAAGTGCGTGGGAATCATGGAAATAATGACAGAACAAACCTCCATAATGACTGATTTCCCCACATAAATCTGCATGCGTCAAGATTGACACATGGTTCTCTTGGGATCTCATTCCTCTCCACTTGGATTTTGTTCCTTTTGCCAAAGGAACTTATGATAACAGGGGTTATTTCCCAAACCTTAGTCTCTTAGGAAAATATATTATAATATTCCATTGAGGTTAAGCCTTCAAGATTAGCCCTTTTTCCTAGCCTCTTATCCTTTCCCTTTCCCTTCCCAGTGGAGTTTAGTCCCCCATAACTCTTTCTTCGTGGTCACTCTACGTGTAGTGATGTAATTATATTAATTATGTGAGCATTTACATATACAAAATCAAGCTCCCTGGCCTTCAACATCTAGGCTCTCTGGCCTAATAAACACATAAGCCTCCTAGGTTATAAACACTTGGCTCACCAACCTATAAACATAATTACAATTCAATAGGGAATCGACCTTGGGGTATTACAAGAAGGATATAGGTATTTTTACAGGGAAACATTCAAATGTGTAGTGGCCCTTTTGAAGAAATAACACCTTATACTAGATTAAAAAAAAATTGAGATAAGAGTTTAGAAATAAAATTTTACACAGATATCTGTGTTGGTGAAGAGATTGGGTTATGAGACACTCAATTATGGATCAGATGGTATCATAATAGTTGCAACCTTGACCAAGGAACTACTTCCAATACTATGAATAAAAAATTATAGACCACAACATGGGCAAAGAAAGTAAAGATAAGTTGGAATATTTACGAGCCAACAATCCAGAGCATCAAGAAGAGAATGAGATTTTAAAGGAACATGTTGATATGTTTAACCAAAGGATGGAAGCTATGGAGAAGCACATGGAGGCCTCTGCCCATTTGTTTTCACTGCTCAAGAAGAAGTTTAAGAAGGCCTCCCTCACTGCTATCAAAACATATTGGGAAAATCATAGAGCACAACTTGTACACGTTGGGAATAAGTTCAACCAATTGGATAGTTGGAAGGAGGATAGGCTCATAAATATGACGACACAGCTGAAAAATGAATTGGAAGAAAAGGAGAATGCCTTAGAAAGGATTCAAGTAGATGTCAAAGAGCACAAAGGAGTAAGGAAGCCTTCCATTTCCACTGTATATGCTAGTACCATGAATGTGATCAATTTGGTAAGCTCACCTTCCATAGAAACCTATCAATTGCAACTTGGTGAATTATAGAAGCATACCAAAGCTACTGGCTCTAAAATTATAAAGAAAATGGGATATGATGGACAAGGGATAGACAAGAGGAGACAAGTCATCATGACCCCCATTATAGTCACACCCTGGGCCATTCATGAAGGCCTGTGATTTGATGGGAGAAGTAAAAACCCCATCACCATGAAAAAAACCATTTCCGTGAAGGAAACCAACATGCCAGAGTTAACTTGATCATCATGAGAAGGAGAAATATCAGTGAGTGAAGGTGTCATATCACCACCACCTCATCCTTGTGGTAAAATAAATGAGATTAGTGAATATGAGATTTTATAGACTCATCCCACACCTACACTCATAGAAAGGAAAAAAGAAATTAATGAGAGAAAGAAGGAGAAGAAGACTGAGAGGTCTACATCAAAGAAGAAATTTCTTGTGTTTCACTATTTCAAGAAGAGAGGCCATACTATACACAGTTGTTGGTATGCAGAGGTATGTTGTTTTTGTGGAAATAAAGGACATTGTAAGGTAGCCTACTGGAAGAAGAAGGCCATGTTCCACATGCCTAATTGTTCTTAAAGTTGAATTGCAAGAGAGCTTCTCCAATTCAACCATATACAAAGACGAACATGGAGAGGGGGAGTATGACAAGAAATCCTTGTAGCATCCATGTGAACGTTTTCCACACTACAAGTTGAGTGGACATTGGGAAAACAATTGTTGGTGACTTCGCCCAAAGATTCACCCTAGAAATCACACATTCAGGAGAAGGGTGTGGAAAGTGAAGAAAGAATAAGATGAAGAGTTTCCTACATCTCTAGTCCAAGTGACAAAAGTTGTGAAAGGAGAGATATCAACACATGGGATAAGTAAAATAGACAAAAAGGATAACAAGTTTATGCCTAGAGAAGCTGCAACCCAATTCTTGTTTTTGGTATTGCATTTGAAGAACCCCATTGTGGAGTTGTGCTAAAGATTGGTGCAAGGAGGTAAATGATTGTATAGGAGTTCTTGAGGACTCCATGACGTGCCTTGCAAGCATGTGCAAGTACAATAAATTTGTTTCCATCCCAAGAAGCAACTGATCCTAGCAGAGGAATGCAACTGTACTTGAGGAGTTGTTATGTAATGGTAGCATTTCGAGGTCACACTGAACAAACCAACATTAAACTTGGATTTTTTGGTAGTTGAGATGGACAATCTCCAAGTGAAAAATGGATATGTGAATGAATGTGGAGTCTAGAGTTCATATTTGAAGATTGTACATTGCCAAGAGTTAGTGAGAAGATTGTTTCATCATGGGAATAAGTGAGCTAGAACCATATCCAGAGACATAGCCAAGCATGAGAGCTAGTAGATAGAGCCACATGCCAGATACATAGCTAGAGTTAGAGCTATATCCAGAAGCCAATGTAAGATCCACGTTCCAGAGAAGTAGACAACACTGATCCAGATTAGTTTCCTAGAGATTTTGGAGGCTAAAAATCCTCTCAATGGGGAGGTGTGATCCAAATTAAATCCAAATTGAAGAATGAGTAAGACTAAAAACCTACAAGATAACATGAAAATTAATCAAGGTCATGTAATATAGGTAAATCAATGCACGTGAAAAATTGAATAAGACAAATGAGGATGTGAGAGGAAAGTTTAAAAATAATTAATTAAATGAAAAATATGTAAAGGAGAGATGTATAAGGAATGGGAAGTGAATAACCATGGTTGTTTTCCTTCCCTTACCCCCTAGCTCTCGCTATTTATTCATTCTTTCTCATACTAAAATGGATTTTGATTGAGGAGAGGAGAGCATTGTAAACTTGCAGACTTGACAAGAGAAATAATATTGAGAACCACTCGATTGGTTTTCCCAATTGGGTTCCAAGGTAAAAATATTGTTTCAATGAGTTGTTTTTCCTTTATGTGTGAGGAGTATCTAGTTTAAATTCTCCATCATGTTT
Source organism: Picea sitchensis (assembly GCA_010110895.2). Taxonomy (NCBI): domain Eukaryota; kingdom Viridiplantae; phylum Streptophyta; class Pinopsida; order Pinales; family Pinaceae; genus Picea; species Picea sitchensis. The sequence continues at coordinate 15,443 of SNQJ01S0044111.1, forward strand.
AGTTTCATTTTGCTAGTTATATTTAAATGGATACTCTGTATATCAATTGAGTGGGTGAGGAAGTAATTGCTGCACATTCTTTTATTTATTATATGTCAGTTTTTTTTTTCATTTAAAGCATGTTGGTTTAAAGGTTATCACCAGTCCAACATATAGTTATCCTCCACCATTGATCAAACTGACAAAGGTAAATCTATGAACAACCTTTCGAATTTGTTAGAAAACTTTCTAAACATAATTTTCTCTATCCTGGGAGTCTCTCTCTCAGAGGTGATTTTTTCATTCTCTATATGGTGTATTAGAGTGCCCACACACCATTTTATTTTGTTGGGAAGATGAAACCATTAGAGGGTCGTTTTCCTTGTTTAATGAGTGTTCTAATGCATGTTGGGTGTCCATTTCGTTTTTGGATGAATTCCTTTGCTTGCTAGGCGATTTCATTTGGTTGTCAGGCGTCCACTTACTTGTTGGATGAATTATTTAGTTGTCGGGAATCCTTTTTGTTTGTTGGGGTGATTTTCACTCTTTCTAGGTGTATCCAATATTCGTTGGGTCAATGTTTCTACTACTAAGTGTCCCATTCACTGTTGGGTCTATTTGTCTATTTCCTTGGGTGTTGGGTAACCCACAACTCATTACTAGGATTTCCGCAACTTCAATTTGTGGTTTACACTTTTCTAGTGATATCTAGCTCGAGAAGAAATATCCCACATATTGTTTTTGGTTGCACATCACCTCATATATGAGTGAAAAACCTAACCCTAATATTTGAGTGTATTAATTACATTGTAACATTTGAATGTTTCCAGGCACCTGAGAAATCCTATATGTTGTTAGAGAATTTCAATATCCATAGATTTGGTCAGTTATTACCTCTACTAGATTATCCTCATTGGTTTATGGTCAATGTGTTGCACTAAGAGATCATTATGATAGAAGCTACATATCCTCTCTTTCCCACATGTGCCACTACTAATTCAATGTTGAACCAAAGAATATACAAGAAGATTGAAGGTGTTGCATAGAGAGGAAAGACATCTTTATGCCAATTTTCACGTCACTATTAGTAATAGTGGCATCAATTCAAATAAATTCAAAGGAGTTCCTATGGAAGATTGATTTCCAAAGTTTGGGTATCTTGTTGGAAGGTGAAGCCATAAATCTCATTAAATTAAAATTTTCTTATGTGACTAAAAGGAACAGTTGTTGAAGGAAATCAACTAGCATTTTCTCTCAATCAGATAAATTCATCACGTATCAAAGCCTTAACCTAACATTCAATGGTTTTGAAATATTATTAAAAACCTAAGCAAAAGGGTGGTGTGCATACTCTAAATGGATCAAATTCATAGGAGCAATTTTTTCTAGTTTCTCAAAGGACCTCATTGGTGCTACAAAAAAACTTCATCAAAGTATAATTGGGATTTCCACTACCAACTTAGCCTAGGTATTTAAGAGAACAAACCTTGTATCCCTAATAAGGATAGAGGTGTTTGTACAAGGAATAATTCAAAGCTGTAGTGGCCCTTCTGAAGAAAGAACACCGTGTACTAGCTTAAAACAAAGCTGAGATAAGAGATCATAAATCAAATTCTGCATAGATATCTGTGTTGGTGAAGAAAGTGGGTTATGATCCGCTCAATTACAAATCATAATATCTCTCCTTTTTGGCATATTCTCCATCCATCCTAGCATAATAAAGACAATTCAATGCTTAATTAAGTAAATTTATATTTTATTTTTAATTGTTAAAAATCAACATTTTAGAATAGTTTAAATTTAGATTTTATCAGTAATTATAGGGAAAATTCAGTTCTTGTAATTAATTATTCATCGAGATATGTGCAGGATGAGATGGAAGAAATGAGCACATGTTTTTTGTTCCTTACCTTGATTCCATGGTATGTGTCGTCTTGGATGCAAAAAAACAAGCCAAAAACCCACCAGTCAATGCTTGGTCAACTCGGGCACCAGTAGGCATTTTTTACAGCAGAAAAATAAGCAATCTGAATTATTTCATAAAATCATGAGATCTTGTAATGTACCCAACCACCCACAAGCTAAACTCGCTACTTAAAAAACACACTTCAAAACTAATTTCAAAATTATGATAACATCCAATTAATAAAGAAGCATGGAATAATCACATGCATTAATCAAGATTCATGTTACAACATAAAATAAGTGAATATTATGCCATGCACAACAATAACCAACAAGCATGCATATTATGAATACAAATTTCATAGATAATAATTAATACACAACGGAAATAAATATACAAGAAAAGGAAATCATGTCAGAGAGAACTTATCTTAAACAAATTCAATAACCAACAGACCACATAGAAAATACGTTCCACCCAACCATAGATATTATTGTTCCAAGTATTAACAACAATGTGACCCTTGAGCCAGGGTTATGAATCCAATAGGACATGTTCTAGGAAGAAACTCAATTTCCCAAACCAGTCAACACTTAAGCTCTCACATGTTTCTCAACACACAATAATCCAAAGTACACCATCTCTCTTCTCTCCAGCATGCACCACCCAAATACAACCAACCCCCTTCACTGCCACGCAGTCCCTCAGGTTGTCCACTTCTTTCCAAGGATCCAATGCATCTAGTCAAGAATTTCCATGATGGGATTCTTAGGATTCATAGCTATGCACAAGACTTAACAAATGACAATGTATCTCATACATGAAAGAATTAATTCATGGATGGAATACACCAACAATCACTACAACCAACCAACAATGGCTTCTTTCCCAACAATTCATTTTTCCTTCCCAAGGCAAGATCAAGATTGAATGAGGAATAATGAATGAGTGAATGAGTGAATGAGTGAATGGAGAGTGAAAATAGTGAAGAGTTTGAACAATGAACAATGAGTGAACCCCCAAATAACCCAAAGATGTGTTTATATATTTACTTGGAAATGAAGAACCACATGGCCTTCCCCAAGAAGCTCATGTAACCACTTCTCTCAATTAAAACAATTATGGGTAAATAAAATATAATAAAAATACTTAACCCGTTAATCCCTCTCTCTTGTGGAATCATTTACCTATATAACTCTTTTTCGTGTTCGTGTGGTAGCCAATGATGTATTTTATTAGTAATAATGATCAAGTATTACATTTCCTAGGCACTTTGGCCTCTTTTAATTGTTTGGATGGTCTGGAATTCTATAAAATAAAAAAATACATTATTAATACGAGGACTCAAAACCGAGGTATTACATTCCCATATCCTTTATTTTAGCACTATCCTTAGTGCATATATAAAACATAAATCAAAATTTCAAAATTCTTCAAAAAGTTGTGGGTAATCTACCCGCATGGCATATTCATGCTCCCAATTAGCATCTTTAGGACCATAGCAGGTCCAATGAACTTTTACCAATTATGTGACTCGATTCTGGAGCATTTTGACTTTTCTATCCAATATGTGCACCGGATGGACCCGAAAGTCTCTTTCTAGCTCCACCTGGTTCAAATTACAATCAATAACATTGTTAGGATCATGTAAATAATTTTTCAACAAAGAGACACAAAATACATTATGCACATTCACGGAAGCGGGAAATGCAAGTATATATGCAACTAACCCTATTATGTCTAATATATAAAATGGACCATAGAATTTGGTTGCTATCTTTGTACAAATTTCCAACTTCAATGAGATCTTTTTGGGCTTTACTATCAAAAGAACATACTATCCCACTTTAAATGATCTATATGTTCTGTTATTATCTGCACAAGTTTTATGTCTATATTTTGTTACCTTCAAATTATTCTTAATTTTGGCCCAAGTACTACTCTATCGGTTGGTTTGTCCCAACTCACTGGCGTATTTTATTATCTTGATATGTTGGAAAGCCATAGTAGAGGCCTTTCCTCTGATTGGGTATTGGACAATTTGGCAGGTAGGAAATGGGAAAAGTGTCAGGATTGGAGAAGACCCATGGGTTGGTGAGGGAGAAGGATTCAAAATTTCAAAAATTTGGTTGGAATTATCTACAATCTTGGAATTTACTCATTATGGGATGTAACTCTTGGTGAGGTGGACCATATTGGATGAAGCTCCTAGAGATCGACACTGATGTTGGAACTTGACGGTGATAGAGAAACAAAATCAGAAGAATATACAAGATCTTTATATGAAAAATTTATGTGTTTACAAGATGAGGATGAGGATTCCCTTTTCTAGTCCAAAAATGAAAACTCAGGTCAATACGTAGTGAAACTTACTTATTAGGTACAAGAAAATGATAATATAGAAGGTGAAAAGAAATGGTAGTGGAACTTTATTTGGTCAATCAATGCCCTTTGAAAAGTTAAGATTATGAGTTGGTTGACAATGGAAAACATACTTCTCACTTGGGACAATGAATTCAAGAAGGGATGGATAGGTCTAGTAAGATGTGCCCTTTTCTTGAGTCCAAAGGAGTGTGTTGGGCCCTCCATTTTTGGAAATGCCAAAATCTTGGGAAAGTGCCGCATGCCATCTGGAAAACTAAAAACAACAGAAATGGTTAGAAGAAATAAGAGATAAAATGAAGTATAATAGCAATGGAAATAATCATAATATCCATGCCCCAGTTGGAAAAGTAGTGGAAAACAGTCAAAAGAATCAGGCACCAGGAGTAATCCGAGAAGATAGCGAAAGAAGGAATCCAAGAAGTGGCAAAGGAAAAGTATAAATAAGAAAGTAGTGCGACGAGGAAAAGGTTGTTAAATGAGTTGATGGGTGAATGGGATAACGAGAAAGAGTTGTTGTCATCACTATGATCATTGTTAGGGTTGGGACCAAGTTAGCACTGTAATGATAACATATTTTGATGGTATTTCCTAGTATTACTGTGCTTCCACAATAAGGCTTTGAGTCTGTATGATAGACACATGTGTTGAATGATGTTGTTGATAATATAATAGATTGTTTTGGGCCACACAAATTCTTGTATTTTTGATCTGTTATTATTTGTATGGATCTATGTTTACATTCTATAATTACTTCAATCTTATCTATCTAGTATTTGATCATTATCACTGCATGTCTTTGTCATTAATATATAAATATAAGAAGTGAAAAAACTAGATCTAATGTTGCATTCTCCTTAGCTCACTTCAACACAAAAGTCTCAACTATGGTTCAGGTGAGACCTCCTTCCCTTGTGGAAGGTTGAATATTACAACATACCTAGACTACAATAGTGCCTTTTGTTGGTAATTTCCGAGAACATTGGTCTTGATCTTGCACCAAAAAATGGTTCTATTGTCGGGATCGAGCTTTAAAATGAGTTTTTAGAGTATGCCTCATCAGATATATAAATATAATGTTGAGAATTTGTGGGAAAGAAGGTGAGACAAGTTTATACAATAGGAAGCCGAGTTTTGGAACAAAATATTTAGGTTTGTAAAAAACATTATTTTCTATTCAGGTCATGCTAGTGACTAGTACAAAATATTTTGGATCAAGATACCTAAAGAGTTGTTTCAATTCTTAGATCGACTGCAAGAAGCCCCAAAATACAAGGATCGGGTCAAAAAGAGGTATAAATGGACTATGGAAGGTTTAGAGACTCTTCATCAACTATATCATCAGATCTCTCATGTTGTGGACTTCTGGGTGCACACTACTTTGGAGGGTTACATTATTGATTTCACTTTGGAAATACATCAAGCCTTTTCTAACGCCAAAAAATTATTTAGGGAAGGATCTAGAGGAAGACTGTTATGGGAAATCCCTTTGTGGATCAAGTTTTTATTAGTAGAATAAGGACTGTTTCTTGTTCCTTCAGTTGATATGGAAACATAGATCCTTGTGCTTGGGGGAGGGTGGTTTATGAGAGGGTTCATTAGTTAGGTAAAGGAATATTTTCCTTGAGATATGGCAGGTCATCGAGAGAACAGTGCTAGGTGTTAGGACATGAAATGTTAAGGAGTAAAAAAATATGACCTTACTCCATGTAATAGTATTGGTGTCATGATATTGTTCATCATCATGAAAGAAATAAGGGTCAACATTGGTATCCTAAACCTTGGCCATTTTCAATTTTGTTATACGAAAGGAGAAATTTACAGTTTTCTCTTGCAACAGTAACCTTATCCACTATATTATTATGCGTTGCAAATTGTGTGCCACAAACTCTTTGTTTTCTGATAAATCAAACCCTTTTCAGTTGAGATTCATCTAGGGCCAAGGTTTTAACCATTAAACTCATATTTTTCTCCTCAGACATGGAAACTCTTGCAAGTCTTTCATAAAAATGTAGTTCAATTCGCGCTGCAAAATGGCGTTGCAAACTTAACTAGCGCACTGCAAACCCTTTGTTTTACACATATCTGCTTCAATTTTTTCTTATTTGTAGTTTTCATCCAAGTTGGATTTATTTTATTTTTTTCTCACCTCATACTTGCAACATGTTCATCCTCAAACTGTTGATGTGCATATGATTATAACCAGAGTAATGATTTTGGGTCTTGAGCTGAGGTTACCATATTCATATGATTTCTCCAAGGTTATTTCATGTTCCAAGAAGTTTGTAGCAGGTTTTGGAAGGATTTCCCATATTGTTGTGCAAGTTTTAAAAGTCAAAATAAATTTTAAATGTAAAAAAGAACCTACAGGAAAATTCACAATGCGTGATGTCAAAGGCGTCGTGAACTGGTAATTTGGGACAGTTTGTAGCAAATTAGTACACAGTAGAGTCATTGTTTCATCATAAATTTTAAATTCTGATCTGGGTTCTTCTGAAATATTTTGTGAAGATTAATCATAATATCATGGACCTATTGACAAAAAATCAGCCCAATCCAGTTTGTCGCTTGGGATAAAAGTTGAAATCATCATCTACATGAAAGTTTGCAGTGAATCCTAAAATTGTGAAACAAACTCTAACAATTTGATCAATCCGAGTTGTAGGAGGGATTCCACCTATATGAGGGGGTTTGAATGGTTTCCTAGGAGGTATTTGGACATGAGATACATGTGTTCCATCACTATATCAAGTAGCATGACCTGTTTCAAAAGGCATTTATCACAAAAAACAAGATTCAAAAAAATGGGAGCTAGGTGGATTTTTTGTTTCACCTTTTTGTAACAACTCCTAGAGAAAAGAGAATCCAATGAAACCACTTGGGATTCGACCTATTTAGAGTAGCAAGGAATGATGAACTATAGTTAATAGTGTTTTTTTTGAGGAAAGGGTGTTATTGAAAAAATAGGTAAGTGCGGACACAAACTAATCTAGAACAAAACATAGCAAAATACAAGCTTCTCCTTAGATTTCATTATAATGTAAACTAGTTCAGAGAGGGACAAATGACATAACATTTAAACAATGTTTGATCCTCGTTAGTGTTGTCCTTTCTCCATATTTGTATTTGTGGGATGTTGAACCTGTTGAGAAGCACAAACCAACAAAGAGAGAGAACACCGATATATATATTCCAATGAAGCCTATGTATAAGATCAATGAGTTATACAATAAAAGTAGAGTCACCTTTATAGGTAAGAAATGTATTACTGCATTATATTGAATGAACATGGAGGATAAAACCCATGCCTTGATGTTGCAAGGTCCCTTCCAATAGCCCTTTACTTCAACAGAGACACCTTTTCTCCAATTCTTTTGATGAAGAGTATTCACAACTTGACTTGGAAAGCTAAAGCAAAGATATCACAAGTACAATATTCAATAGAATTCTTCATGCATATGCAAGCCTCAAATTTCCCATAAGATATCCCTCTTTATATAGGGTGAAAGAGGGATGGATGAGGATATTAGGATGATCCCACTAAATCAGAGAAGCAAGTAAGATCGAAACCGATCAGAGGCCACCTCATCTTCTAGAAGATTCCCTTCTAGAACTTTCATGAATTTCACCTTATTCTCTTGTTTAAGTATTGTCACATCCTATGCACAAGAAACCCACAATGATGTTGCATTCCATTTTAGTTGCAGCATGTGGCGATCAAGCATTGTCACAGCCCAAGCATTTAGCAAGGTACGACAATATCCTTTGATATGGTTTTTAAGAAACGAAATATGATTCACTTCTTCATGGAGATAGTCTCATTTTAGTAACTTCAGGGAAAATAGAAGTGAGTTATGCACATATCGTCAGTTGATCATATTGATCATAGGGTGACCAAAATAATGTGTAACATAATGCCCCCCGAAGTATTAAGTTGGAACCTGTGACAACTGAAATACTTTGTAGAATGTGTGTGTCGAAAACAAGGAGCACATCGATCGGGAATCTACAAACAATCAAGCATCTGCATAATAATATACCATTCTATGAGGTAGGAATTATCATACTCATACTACAAGTGACTCTAATCATAACTGTCAAGTGAGTCATGGCCACCAAACATACACTGTGGATCCATGTCATCATGATTCAACATAGCCATGAGAAATACATTGTGGATCTATGTGTCAGTACAGAATTATTAATACTCCATTGCAACCTGGACCGATATGGTGAGATCCAGGGTCTTCATTTCCATTGTCCTGAAGTACGAATCTAACCATGTGATTACAGGTTTCGAAGTTGAACATGGTAGAAACCACTTGATTATCGATCATTAATGGATACCATTAACAAGTGCGAGGGAAATCACCATTGATTTCAATGACCCCCAAGGTACTATAGTACAATCCAATGAATGTGAATAAATGAGTTGAAGTCAAACACTCGATGAAATATTCTAATCAGGGTTCAATGATGTGAGCCCACTGTTGAAAACGAGGAATCCTGCCATTGAGACATGCAGGTTTCAAGGTAATAAATGATTTCTAAGTCTAATTCCCGGATAATGAGTTGAATTCGATATGAAAAGACTCATCATGGGAGGGCCTTAATGTATCCCCCATCAATGACATGAAATATGTAACATATTTGAAGTAGATCAAAGTATGAAGTGATTCATAAATCACTCAGGGAAGGCCAACATGGTAAGAATTTAAGGACTGTAGATGGCCGACTCGATAGAAGGCTTGTTTAGGTTGAACTTATCTTGAACATATGAACGACATGAAAATTGTCTTGGCGAAATTGACTCAAGGAGGACCCAACATATGGACTTTTGGATGATCAAATGAGAGACAAATAGATTTCCCAACTTGGATACAATGAATTAGAGAGGTGTCATGTTCAAGAACGACTACTGCGACTAACACAAATACATATATACATTTTTTTCCAAAATTTTCCCCACCAATTCTGGCGAGTACCTCTTTATTTTTACACAAGCTTGAGGAGGATAAAATATTATTGTAATGTAAGTTCATTCTTTGGACGAGTCCCTCGAAGTATTTTTAACGAACCCTAGGAAGGAGTGGTTTGGTCCCATATGGGCCTTTCGATGCTTGTTTTAGGAGTCCAAAGAAAGAAAACTCAAGGTTTTTCATGTTTTGAGAGTCTGAAAAACACTTAAAGAAAACTCCAAAATGTCATTTTTCGTATATTAGTCTGACGAGACCAAAAAAGAGATAATCTACTGCTCATCAGATGTTTTATGAAAATACTTTTACAAGCGTGAAAAGAACAAGGTCACTCTACTATCTTTTCATGTTTAGGGAGCTTGAAAAGAGATTAAAGGAGACTCCAGGGGGTTCATTTTTTGTATTGCCGTTCCGAGTCTGAAAAAGAGATAAAAGTTTACTTGGTTACATTCTCATTGATTTACAAGCACGAGAAAAAACAAAGACTAATCTCAGGATTGTTTTCATTTTGATGCAAGCATAAAACAAAACAAAACTATGCTTGGGATAGATTTTATTTTTACACAAGATTAAAACTAAAAAAAATTATGCTTGGACCTGGTTTCGTTTTTACACAATCTTGAACCAGAGAAAAATATGCTTGAGGTAGGTGGTTTCATTTTTACACAAGCTTGAACCAGACAAAACTATTCTTGTGACTTCCCAATGTATAATACATAGATGGTTGGTACTTTTCCCCCATCTTAAGAAGCTAACGAATTAACTTCAACATGAAGTCCAAAGGTTTTAAGAATTCCCCCCCAAGCTTCATTTCGTCCAACGACACAGGAATATGAAAAGAATCTTCAAATACTATACGTAACGAAGTACTTGACTCAATCGAAGAGGGGGAAATTGATTTCATTTTTTAAAGAGCTTGCTACAGAGAAGAAAAACTATGCTCAAGAATCCAGGTTCAATCCCCATACCTTTGTTTCATTTTTTAAGGAGCTTGAAATAGAAACAGGAACTATGATCACAATTGGTTTCATTTTTTAATCATATTGAAATCAAAAGACCATGCTCAAAACTCCTCTTCTTGATCATGGTCTCCAAGAAGACGATGCTCCGGAAGGAAACCATATCAAGGGACAAAAATTGGTCATGGATTCCAAGAGATATTCACTTGATGGAAGAAACACCCTTTGGAAGGAACACATGTCAAGGTCTGTGATAGGGGTAAGGAGGCCAGGATCCAATATCCCTACCGAAGAGATCAACATGTCAACTATCGGATCCAAGTCATAAGAGATTGAACTTACAGTGAGAGGCTCATCTGTATCAGTAGTTGAAGGCATGGGAGACAATGCCACATAATTGACTTATGTTGGGGGAGATACCATATGCATATAAGAAACATTTAGGGAGGTTGTTGGGTTGATATTCAAATAAGGGTCAACAAAGGAGAGTTGATCGATAGTCACAACCCTTCCATCATGAGGGAAATATATCACATGAAAAAGAGTGAACACGATAGCTTTCATGGCATAGATATAATATCTCATAAGGAGTAAATCAAAATCCAAGGGATCGTGGACTACCATGACATCAATAACGATAGTTTTACCTCCCAAAGTGACGAGAAACCGAGGAAGGACTCCTAAAGGGTGACTGGTTCTTCTCTTAAAAGCTAACATATTCACCCTTTAATATGTTAGCTTTTAATAGAAGAAACCCGTCAACCACGAGATCAGATGACGAGATCAGATCGACCACTTGGGTTTTATTATCCAAGGGGAGAATAGGGTCAACGAGTGGAAACATATCGACCACTTGGGTTTCACTCTCTAATGGGAGAGTGTGATCGATCGAGGATGGGATCAGATCGAATACTTGGTCAACTAGATCAACTAAGGATGTGACTATATTGACTACATGATCAACCAGACCGACCGATGAATGGATCGGATTGATCATTCCATCAACTATAGGTGGTTCAAGAATAAGCTTGCGATAAGAAGCTGTAAGTTGAGGTTAGGAAATAGTCATGTATTCTAGTAATTTCGAGGCTTTGTCCATACGATGGAAAATATGATTTTGATGACTCCCTCCACATAAACTACAAGGGAACTTGACTCTACTTTTCTTCTTTTTGACGGTATCCTGACTAGTTGACAGAAGGTCATCAACATGTTGTTCAGAGGCTAATGACATGGGCTGGCGAAGGTGTGTAGACCATGCTTCGATAACCTTGGATAGACCAGGGAAATCCTTAAGAATATGGCTATTCTTACAAAGCCTGCAAGGGTAGTTGGGCTTACAGGTTGTTTGGGATCTTGGCATCATCAACGCTCCCATCACAATTATCAATAACTGGTTGTTTTTTAACATGTCACGCAGTGGTTGGAAGTTTGGACCCTTGCTTATTTTTCTCCTTTTTAATCTTCCTCTTCTTCTTCTTCTTCTTCTTCTTCTTATCCACTGGGTTACTAGCTTCAKAGTTTTCACTCAACGAAGAAGATGAAACAAAAGAAAATATGGAAAGTTAAGAAGGAGAAGAAGATATTACTGGTGAAGAAGGARAAGGATCAACATGAGGTTGATGCTTTTGGGGGTAAATGATTACAACCGAAGCACCAGCTGCATTCAGGATTAAATGAGTGGAAAACAACCATGCCGGTAATCCATAAGAAGGAAAAAMAAAATGTTCCCCCAGAGTAGGGGTTTCTTCATTGGTCATTCTGGGAAATGATGCCATTAAACACAGATCCAACCTAGACTATGGTAGGAAAAATAGACAACACACGCTAAAAATATAGGAAGCAAGCAAACAAGCAAAACCTTCTCACAATGAACACACTAGTTGGTGATGAAATCCAACGTCGCCAGAACAATGTAAGAAGGGGCTGAGAGAGAGCAGGTGGAAAAGTTACGTTGATGACTTGCTTAATGGACTTACACCCTGGTGCAAGCTCCCACACATAATCATGGGTATACCCTCCAAGGAGCCCAAGTGATTTTAGCCAATGTCGATTCGAGGTACCATGAAAACTTTCCCTTCCACAGTCACCTCATGTGAAGACCCTAAAGAGATATGATACTAAGGTTACCAATTACGACAATGATGCCTGGGGAAGCAGTCAACAATCCAATATACGTGCAAGGGCAGAGCATCTAAGCCTGAAATCTCCTCGAGAAGTTCAACACATGATTTTCTTCTCAAGTGACCCCCAATAATATGTGCATTCACTACTCTAGGACCAAAAAAGCAAGGTGAGTAACTCTGATGGACTTAATGCGACCTTGCGATTGACCCTTGTGTTAGAAGGGCTTCCCAGGACAAAATGTAATAAGTTTATTTACCACTCGCTAGCACAATATTCTATGTTTGTTTACAACTTTGCAAAGTTATCTTTCACACCTATTCCAAAGCCCTACACACTAAGATAATGTAGGTTTGCTACCAGAAAATATAAAAATGTCTAATCAATTTTTATAAGTTCTTTATTTTAAGGTTGTTGCTTACTCAAGAGGAAAATGGCGTGGACTAGATGATGTTTTGACCAACTCGAAAAAATTAAAATAAATGAGAATGAAAATATTTCACTTCAATGAAAGCTATATTGTGAGAAGGATAAAACTTTTATCATTCCTAGATGCACAATGTCCCAAACTTTTATTAAAATCATCAATATCAAGATCTTCAAGAAATGAGCCAAAGAGACAGTACACCAATACATGATTCTTGGTTAAAAGTTTTTGTTTCAAATATAGCTAAAAGTAATAACAAATCACTCTAAAACAAAGCAACCCAAATAAATTTTCTCTTTTAACACAAACTATTCAATAAAAGAAAAAGAAGTTCTTCCACTAAATACCTCTAAAGAAAAACAATGCTTTGCAACAAAAAGACATTCAAACAAAGAGACCAAATCTTTCAAAAGAACACAAGCTAAAACAAATCAAAGAAGAATAAAATCATGCTCAAAGATTGACAAACTGACTGTAACCAAACCCAAAAATTCACCCCAAAACCAAATTTAGGATCTGGGAAAAGAGGAAAAATTTGACAGTAGTCTATCACTCCAAAAAACTTCTACAGGAATCGTCGCAGGCTGCAAAAGTGCACAGTGAAATGATCAAGGATCGTCACAGGAAATAGAAAAAACACAGTGCGATGTTGTCACTCTGGTTTTCACAAGTAGGGTGCGATGATAACTGAAAATAAGAAAAAATTGAAAAGAGGACAAAGTTTCTCAATGAAATTTTAGGATTAGGGAGTCAAAATGGATATCCCAAAGACTTAGAGAATGAAATTAACCAAAAGAAGGCAAGATAAAATCAACAAAGGAAATCAAAATACAAAAGAGGACATTCCCCAGTATGGTTGCCAATTTTGTTATCGGGAAAATCAGTAAGTGCGGACACAAAGTAATCTCCCTAACTTCAACAAGAAGCTAGAAAAAAACAAAGAAGAATACAATCTTCTCCTTAGATTTCATTGTAATGTAAACTAGTTTAGAGAGGGACAAGTGACATACCATTTAAATGGCATTTGATCCTTGCTAGTGTCGTCCTTGCTCCATCTTTGGATTTGTGGGATGTTGAACCTGTCAAGAAGCACAAACCAACAAAGAGAGAGAACAACAATACATATATTCCAATGAAGCCTATGTATAAGATCAAGGAGTTATACAATAAAAGTAGAGACACCTTTATAGGGAATAAATGTATTATTTCATTATATTGAATGAAAGTGGAGAATACAACCCATGCCTTGATGTTGAAAGGTCCCTTCCAATAGCCATTTTCTTCAACACACACACACCTTTTCTCCAATGCTTTTGATTAAGAGTATTCACAACCTGACTTGGAAAGCTAAAGAAAATCTATCACAAGTACAATATTCAACATAATTCTTCATCCATAAGAAAGCCTCAGCTTTCCCATGAGATATCCCTCTTTATATAGGGTGAAAGAGGGATGGATGAGGATAGTAGGATGATCCCACTAAATTAGAGAAGCGAGTAAGATCGAAATCGATCAGAGGCCACCTCATCTTCTATAAGATTCTCTTCTAGAACTTTTGTGAATTTCACCTTATTACCTTGTTTAATCATTGTCACACCCTATGCACAAGCAGCCTATGGTGACGTCGCAATCCAGTTTTGGTGCAGCACACCGCAAACATTTAGCAGGGTGTGTCGATATCCTTAGATATGTTTTTTAAGAAAATAAAGATGATTCACTTCTTCATGGAGAAAGTCTCATTTTAGTAACTTAAGGGAACATAGAAGTGAGTTATGCACATATCGTCAGTTGATCACATGGTTGAGAAAAATAATGTGTAAAAAAGGGTTGGTTTCATGATCCAAGAGAGGAGAGAGCTAGAGGAGCATATTAGTTGCTCATTTATAAGCCCGAGGGCCTGTTTGTAATCATCATTTCTGCCATTAAATATTCATGAGAGTTGTTTATTAGATTGTATTCTTTTTTTTCCAATTCTCTTTTCATCCTCTTGCTTCAATATATTTCACGTTTTGAGGATCATAGTTTCCATTGATTGATGGATTCATGAAAAATAGAGGATCTACTATATCTTTCCCATTAAATCATTGTTTATCATTTAAGAAATTTTTAATCTATTTGTAGAAAGGATCTCTATACAATGGATGCTATTCCTTTTGTCATATTCTCTATGCTTGTACTCATCATTATATAAACCTTTTTTCTAGTATACAGTTTGATTGCCTTTGATCTATAGGATGTTATGAATCCATGCCCAATGGAATGCCTTTGCAGACAATTTTTTTCCCTCTCCCTTTATTACTCAATCTTGTTGATCCACTCAAGCATAAACCTATTTTAAATCATTTATATTTTTATGGGTATCATGATTTTTCTTAAAGAAGTCTAAGAACAACTCCTGGTGCTAATATTTTTGGCACCACTGTCGGGGACAAAGTTGAATATCTTCCCTAGGTTGTACGACACAAATTACTACCTGTTGTTGATGGTGAGCAAGGATTGGTGACAAAACATACTACAATGTTTCACCATGGAGACTCCACACATTTGAAGAAACTTGTTGTTGATTCAAATCAAGTTACAGGAATCCACTGAGGAACGATCTCAAATAGAAAATGGAAGGAATACACATGAAGTCCAGGTATCAAGATATAATTTTTCTTCAAGATATCATATTATTTTTTATCAGTTCTTTCCTGTCCTTTCCTTCATATATCAGAAGAATAATTCTTTTCTTTGTTTACTTTGATGACCATAAGCCTACTACTGTATACCCCTCTTTGAAAGAATAATGTGTGCATTCTTCTTACATAGTTGATGTTGACCCTAGTCCTTCATTTGGAACATATGAGAACAATTTTTGTATTGAAATCCTTCCTGAACATGATCAACCATGTAAGCATGTGAATGATACAACTGATTCACCACCTTCTCTAATCATAGTACCATATTCTACCACCACTACTAGAATTTGCAATCAATCCATTGAAAACCACTTTCAGCCTACTAATGTTCAGTCCCAAGTTTTTAGAATAACTACCTCTTTTTGTTGGAGAAGATCATATTATAGCTGAGAAGCATTTGGGAGATTTTTAGAATGTCATTGCCAATTTGGAAATAATGCATGAGGATGTTTTTATGAGGTTATTTTCCAAATCTTTGGTTGGAGATGTTGCTTTGTGGTTTAAAAATATAAAGGTTGGTTCCATTAGTTCATGGGATGAGTTATTTGGTGCATTTTCAAGGCACCATGGAGAGAACAAATCTCTTGACCAATATTTTGTTGAGTTTTATGATTTGAAAAGAGGGGAGGATGAAGCTCTTGCTATTTTCAACAAGAGATTTTATAGATTTTATTACAACATGCCTTTAAATATCTGACCTCCTGAAGTTGCTGCTAGACTGTGTTATGTAACAACTCTTCATCCAGATTTTTCTCTTCTCTTAGAAAGGAGGTCTGTCACCTTGCAGAAAATGTTCATTGATGCTCAAGAGGTTGAGGACAATCTCAAATCCTATGGAAAATTTTCAGATCAAGTTAAGGATGAGGAGTGGAATGCAGGCATAGCTAATAGTGAACATGACCAAGAAGGATTCCATAAGAAGGAGTTGGCAGAGAAGCATGTTGAGGAGAAAGATGTTGTCTCTAATTTTGTTATTTATGATCTTCAAGAAGCCTTTTGTTTACTTGTATATGATGAGGTTGATTTCCAAACAAAGTCAGAAATATCCTTTCATCCAGAAAAGGATTATTTTCAACAGTCTTCCGAAAGAATTCATCCCATTTATGATAGTTATGACCTCTATCATAGGAAAATTGTGACTTAGTTGGAGGTAAGTCATTTCCCTTATGATTTTCTTCATTTAAGATTTTCAAATAAAAATTTGAAGTTGCTTATAGAGGAGAAAGGGTTGAGCTGCAAAATCACACAAGTGTTTTGGAACATAAGGATACCATTACAAGTCAAAAATGACATTTCCATGTTCATAGTGATACTATGGTTCTCTATATGGAGAATTTTATTGAGGTTGAAATGCATGATAACTAAAATAATTAGGCTGCTGCCATTTGTTCTGAGAATGATATTTCATTTGAAAACTTAGAAAAAGAAAAATCATCATTTGAAGAAAAGGATACAATGAAGAAAGAAGCTTGTATGTTACTATATATATATAATGGGGGTTGATGATAGGCATCGCCCCAACCCCCCATGCGAGAAAGTGACAGGTCTCATGGTGGCCATGGGACCTAGACCTTACCTGCACGAGGAGATGGGGTGATGCTCGACATCACCCTCGCGACCCATCGACCAGCAGGAAACCAGTGCGTTGGCTGCTTGCCAACCATAGGGCCACAGGGAGACCCGCAGGCGATGTCAGAGCATTTCCTTGTGTGGAGCAGGGCTAGATCCCACTTGACTTCCATGGGACCCTAGACCCTTGCATATGGGGGTTTGTTGATTCCCAACTTATCGTCCCCATTATATATATATATATATATATATATATATATATATATATATATATATATATATATTTTAATGAAATTTTGTATTTTAATTTTTAAAATGTTTTTTTTTTTTTTTTTTTTTTTCAAATTTGGGTTTTCACGTATATATTTTAAATGTATTGTTTTTATGACATTATGTATTATCTTGTGTTTGGGGTGATAAACTAATATTTAAAAGTAAAGCATTTAGGAGTTGATTTTATGATTTTGTTTATAGTAATGATGATTTCTTTTACCAGCTTTAAAAATGTGTCATTTAATACTACAATTTTAGAATGGGTGCTACAGGTGGTAATACTTTTCATTTTGATGGTTGATTTTGAGGTTTGGTTTTAATGTTACCAACTACTAAAAATGAGAACAATTATCTATAACTTTAGCGTTTTGAAAAAACATTTTTCTTTATGTAACATCATTTTTTTTTTTTATTTAGGTGTTGATTTTAAGGTTTTTTTCTAAGCAACTATTTTAGTTTTTTAGGCCATGCTTGAAAAAATGTTCTAATTTTGATCTCGTTTGAAAAAATGGTTATACAGTGGCACCACTTTTTTTGATTTGGAGATTGATTTTCATATTTTTTATGCAATTTTCAATAAATATTTTTAAATGTATTGTTTTCATGTTATTATGTATTAACTTGTGTTTGGAGTGATAAACTAATATTTAAAAAGTAAGCATTTAAGGGTTGATTTTATGATTTTGTTTATAGTAATGATGATTTCTTTTACCGCTTTAAAAAAATGTGTCATTTTAATACTACAATTTTAGAATGGGTGCTACCGGTAGTAATACTTTTCATTTTGATGGTTGATTTTGAGGTTTTGGTTTTAATGACACGAATTGCTAAAAATACGATTTCAAATTATCTATAATTTTAGCGTTTTGAAAAAAACATTTTTCTTTATGTAACATCATTTTTTTTATTTAGGTGTTGATTTTAAAGTTTTTCTGAGCTACTGTATGAGTTTTGGAGGCCATGCTTGAAAAAATGTTCTAATTTTGATCTCGTTTGAAAAAATGGTGCTACAGGTAGCACCACTTTTTGATTTGGGGGTTGATTTTCATATTTTTTATGCAAAAATATTGATTTTTTGGGCCAAAGTTCTCATTTTGAGGTCACATTTCTCGTTAAGTCAATAACTTTTTTTTTTATATTCTTGTGCTTCAATAAGGGATCTTTATTCTTTCATTGGTTCAATTTCCCCTACTAGTTCTTTTGTTGTAGTAGGGGCTAATTTTTCTTCCATTGGCTCAATTTTCCCTGCTAGTTCTTTTGTTGTAGCAGGGGTTTCCACTCTAGTTGAAAATTGCATCTTTTTCTTATTTGGGATGGCCACATAAGGAATTCCTATGGTTTCTCTTTTCCTCATGGGTCACACTCTTCTAACTAGTTCTATAGATTTAATAATTTCAACATTGTTGTTGTGGGAGGTTTCTTAGCATTTTTATATCTCATCTGAAGGTGATCCTATACCCCTTCCAGGTATTCTAGCCTCTTGTGTTGCAACCTCCTATATTGTAGAATCTTGTGTTACAACCACCTGTGCTGTAGTTGGTGTGGTATTTAGTGTTGTTGTCGGTGTTGTAGCCAATTTTGTAGTTTCTTTAGTTTTTGTAACCAATGGGGGAGGACCCACTAGGTATTCCCATGTGCATCCTTCTGACTCTAGTGCATGCAACACAATGAGATTAATGGGCTTGTGATGAGAAAGGAAGTCCCATGGTTGCTTATCCCTTTGGAAATTTTGAGCCATTTGTTGTAGGGTTTTCCATAGAATGAAAGGGAGGCTTACCAACCTCTAGTGTTGGAGGTGGTTTAGGATCTTCAAGTGATACAAATAAATGGTAACATAGTTTCCTTCGTAGGTGAGGTATTTATGGAAGTAGTAGAAAACCTTTTACCAAGGCAAAGACATGGGATTTCTATCAAACTCATTTTCTTTCTTTTCCAATTTTTTGCTAGCCTACATGAAGTCATCTTTTACTTTTGGTAGTGTGGTCTTCCAAGCAAACCATTGTTCCCTTTCCTATGGCATCCATGTTACTTTGGCTATTGTTTCCTCATCCACTACTACCGAGAGTCCTCTAATTTGAGCCCTGTTAACCCTCAGATTTGGTGCAAATTCTAAAGCAATATCTTTGTTGAACCCGTGTAATGTTTCAACATAAACTGCCCAACTAGTGGCCTAAAATATTCTCTATACATCCTTGTTAACTCTTAGAAGGACTAAGTTTGATTCATGGCAGATAATAGAGTCACCCATGGTTTCCCTATAACATCCCCACTATAATCCCCAGTTTAATTAATGCTTAATGAAGATATAATATGTGGCCACGACCAAGCGATGTAATATGTGAATTGCATTTCTAAATTTTAATAATAAAATGTGATGCTAGTTGCTAAGGGGACATGGATAGAGAAGGGGTTTGAATTAATCCGCAAGAGAGGGGACGGTATAGGAGAATTTCTAAGAGGGGTCCAAGGGGGAATTACCCATGTCTATTAATTCCACCTACATTCCTAAATTTTATTATCATTTGTATTAAACTCTATTTCTTGATTGAGTGTTCCCAAAGACAATCATTGAATGCATGTAAGAGGGTGGGTGTGAGAAGTCACATCCCATAGTTATTTGGAGCATGGGGGTTGAGTACTATCAACTTGGGGAAGTGTGTGAGTGACGCAAGCAAGCCAAAGAGAGGAAATTCGTATGGGAAACTACAACAATTTTAGGGAGTCAATGTTTTGTGCATGAACAAAAGGTAGAGAGTAAGAAATAGAGCCAGGAGCTAGAGAAACCATGGAGGGATAATTATAGAGCATGTTAGAGTGTATCTAGAGAATATTTGGAGTTGAATATTAAAGATCCAAGTTTTCAAACCTGAAGAGTGAACTCCTGTGTGAGTTTCACTGTAACAAAAAGTGTTTGTTGTTTCTTTTGCAGGTAGTTTTCCTAGCAGTGAGTTCCCTTGAGTTCCTAGTAGAGAGATTTCTAGTTACCCATGTCATAGAGACTCTGATAAATGAATTGGATTCCAAGGGAATGAGATTAGTGAATGGGTACATTACTTAAGTTTTGTAGGTCAAGAGGAAGAGAGATAGTGGAAAATCAAGATAGTTGTAGGAAAATACTAGTGGGTTGTGAGTATTCTCAGTTGTGAGTGAACAGTGAGAGACCACTCTCTTTTGTGGATTGATAACCCAAGATTGGGGGTGAATTGATATTGATATTTGGAAGATCGAGTATATGGTTGGGTGGAACTTCAATCCCAAGTAGCTGGTTGCACAACTGATTTTAAAAGATAAGTGTTTTCTCTTGTTGTTGTGTTATATTATGAGTTTATTTGTTGTGCATTAACTCTGTAATTGAGAATTATTTATATCTTGGTGTAATAATCTATTTAACACATTCATGTGTGATTTTATCATGTTGTTGATGCATCTAATTTATGGTAATAGATAACAACAAAATATGGTTATAATTTGTAGCTACTAAGCTACCCAAAATTAATTAGTTAGTAGAAATTATTAATTTATGAGTTTTTGGCACCGTAATGTTCCTCAACTGGGATAGGGGACATTATGATATGGTAACAAAGATTTTGGTTCAACACTGGACCCATATGGGCCAAGAACCAATGTGAATTTGGGTAAAAAGTTACCGTTATATATTTATTTTTGATGAATTTGGGGGAAAACAAAGAAAATTAGAGTGAAATCCCCAAATTCGTAGGAAAATTTCGAGTGAAATTGCCTCAGAACCCTCTCAAAGATGATACAGGGCATTAATATGCAGAGTTAAAGAGTTGAATTTGACTTGGAAGGTTGGATTTTGTGTTTTAATTTCTGCTGTAGCATTGGGCAGAGTTAAGTGAATTGACAACCAAGATCATGTTTGATCTCAAGATAAATGGCTTAGATTCATTGAGATAAATAAAAAAAATAAAAATTACAAGGTTTTGTCCATTTAAAAGGTTGAGAAGATCGATGACCGAGATTCATTTTAGGACATTTGGAAAATGGATCAAATCAATGGTATGGATTCATTTTTTTCCATTGGGAGGTTGGGGTCGATCAACGACCAGAATTCAATTCAGAGATTTGCGAAGTGGAGCAGATCGATGGTCTGAATCCATTTTTGGAGGTTGGGAAAAGGGAGCCAATTGATGGTCAAGATCATATTATCTTGAATATTGACGGTCTAGATTAATCAAATATTGGTTGAAATTTTTCTAAGTGTTGGATTTAACTAAGGGAAATCATCGGTGGTTGACGGTCGATGGTCGAGTTAGATGGATCAGTGAAGTATTTTGTCACCAACGAGAATCTTTGATGGTCGATGAGCCGATGGTTAGGTGTCAGCACATTCAACGAAGTGTTTCAAGAAAGAAAGATATTTTTTCAATGGTTGATGGGTTGATGTTTAGGTGCTAGCCGATTTGGATAAGTGTTTTGATTGAGCAAGAGAAATTGTCAATGGTCGATGGGCCAATGATTGGGTGTCAACCGATTGAGAGAGTTGTTCAGGGAATCCCAGGGAAATGGTCAACTCCCAATGAAGGAAAGAGGGTGATGAAATTTTATGCCACATCAACATCCACATGTCATGACATATCAGTCAGAGTGCCATGTTAAATTCTACATGTCATGCCACATTAGTAGTTTCCACGTTAGCCAAGTGATGGTCGATGATTGATAGTTGGGTCGAACGATTTGGAGAAGTGTTTTCATAAACCAATAGGTATGGATGATGGCCAAGGGTTGAATGAATCATTAAGGTATTTAATCTGCAAATGAGAATCATTGATGGTCATGTCAGTCGGTTTAGCGTTGTGTTGTGAATCAATTGCTAAAGGAATGGGTCGATGCTCGACGACTAGGTCAAAAGTTTTGGGAAAATGTGGTGCAAACCTAAAGGAGAACGTCCATGAACGATGAATGATAGATTCAAATCAATATTTTATATCTCACCTGATTTTGAGATCAACAACTCATATTTAAAAGGTTGTTACAACAGTAAAAAGATCAGTTTTGTATGAAATTTTCTGATTTTTCATATTTTTTAATGTCATTAACTTGTGGGGAATTTTTGAGGTCCTAAAAAATGTTTTTATCTAGTACAATCCCACACAAATATGGTGTACCAGGTGTTGGAGCAGGCTATTTTGGGGAAATTGATAACAACTTTGGAGCACAGTTGGAACATGCACCAAGAAAGAAGGAAAAACAACGCATCGAGAATCAAGGAAAAATAGTGCACCGGGAATCAAGGAAAAGCAACGTGAGGAAAAGAAGATTCAAAGCAAGGAACAGTTGGATCGAGGACCAACCACGTGAAGGAGTTTGTAAAGTGGAAAAACCTAATGCACTTAGGGTTAGGGTTTTGGGTCCTTGTTGTAAGGGTTTTTACCCATTTTTGGTAGTATAAATATATGATGTATGAGGTGGTTAGGGGAGATCTAATCTTTTCTAATAGCATGTCTTTGGATAGATATTTTTGGAGCTAAGAAATAAGTTAGTTTTTGATATGAGTATGTTATTGAGTGGTAACTGAGGGTCAGGTCACAAGATGTGGAGTTTGGTGCGACATTAGTCAACCTCACCATTACTAAAATTATGATGTAATGTGCGCAGTGCAATATTTTGAAGAAGATAAATAAAGAAGCATCGAATTCCAAATCTTTGTGGGCATAGCCCAGGGGGGGGGGGGTGAACCACAATAAAATACTATGTCAATATGTGTAATGTATTCTTTATTCTTTGAAATTTCTTCTATGATGAATGAATGGATAAATGAATGAATCTGTTAAGGTTAATTTGCAACGCTCACTACAATATGTTTTGTTATTTTCGGAAAAATGAGTGGTAAATGTTAAATGAATTGTTTATTTGAATGATGGTATGGTATATTTGAGGAATATTGAAGTATAATTAGGTATAGCATCATCATGAGCATCATCCCTTCCATGATTGTATACATCTGGGTCATGCGATCACCCATAGGCCATATCGAGCGAGACTACGTTGTGCACTTTGTGCACTGTGTTTCCTTCTGGTCTCTATAAGGGTGGATGGTTTCTATGGTTTTATTGGAGAACTAAGGTAGAACCTGGGTCATCCAATACATCAAAAAAAGGGTTCGTTGCTAGAATGATATGATAGATACCTTACAGGTTGAATCCAATGTATAAGTAGAAAGTAAAGGCATAGATTGACAAAATGTTAGAGGTTGGTGTAATAGAACCTGTGGAAGAATCTAAGTGGATTATCCCTATGGTAGTCTAGGAGAAGAAGCAAGGGGGAATAAGGATATGTGTAGACTTTAGGAAGATTAATGATGCATGTTTGCATGATCCCTTCCCTACCCCATTTACAGATGAAGTACTAGAGAATGTAGGAGGTAAATAATCCTATTCATTCACTGATGGATTTTCAGGATATCAGCAGAAGATCGACATAAGACAACATTTTCTACAAAATGGGGGTCATATTAGTATATAGTGATGCCATTTGGGTTGAAGAATTCCCCTACTATATTTTCAAGGGTAGTAGTAGTTGCCTTTAAGGATTTTATTCATAAGTTTTTGGAAGTTTACTTGGATGATTAGACAATATTTAGTTTATTGAAGGATCATGTTGAAGTGTTAATATTGATGTTAGACATGTGTAGAGAATGTCATATTTCATTGAATATTAAGAAATGCATTTTTAGCACACCATTTGGTATTTTTTTAGGGAATGTGGTGTGTAAACATGGTCTGCTGGTAGATCCTGCGAAGATTGTTCTCATAGTTAATTTACCACCACCTAAGTCAGTGCATTAGTTAAAAAGTACACTTGGTCATACAAGATACTACAAGAAGTTCATAAGGGGATATGCACAGATTACTACATCGATGGAGAAATTTTTGAAGAAGGAAATTAAGTATCAGTGGAATGATGAGTGTCAACAGATTCTAGACATATTGAATGAGAAAATGGCGGCAACACCAATTTTGGTGTTTCCAAACACGTCAAGGGAATTTCATGTGTGTTGGCCCTTGACCAAGTTTTGAGGATCCTTAGTCATGTTGACCTATTTTGGAACTTCGAAAGGCTGTCGAAGGCGAAGCGGAGATCATGGGATATCGGTCCCTTGTTTAGGGATTTTTAGGTTTTGGGCTTATGTAACGGGTATCAGGATGTGGCCCATGGGTTTACTCATGTTTAGGACCATTTTGTAATGTATAAATATAAATCTAGGCGATGTAAGTAGGGGTGTAGGTGATGCTAAGTGCAGAGGCGCAAGTGTGTGATACTAAGTGCAAAGTGCAAGTGATAGTTGAACATTCTTTGTGCATGCTGTGTGGGACTTGCAAGGCTAAGTGCAAGTGACTGTAAGAGATTGAGTAGAAGATTTGTTCTATAACCTAACTCAGGGAAGGAGGATTTGGCGAGGTACACACAGATCTCCTGTCCTATGCGAAGTAGGATCTTGTGAATCTATGCATGTAGAAGATTGACTGAAGATAATAAAAGAGAAGAAGAGTTGGTGGACGTAGCTATAGGCTGGGGGTGAACCACGTATATCTTGTGTTGTTATGCTTTGTGTGATGCATTGATCTGTTTATATATTTACTTATTAGTTATTTGGCATAGAGAAATGATAGATAGATCATTTGATGTTTTATGCTTAATAATATGAATAAGTGCTAGATCTAACCCATGTGAATGTGCTTAGTGCTCGTCTATACTAGATCTGGGTGAAGACTGTGGTGTTATGTGATTAGCGTTTTTACTGTGAAGTAGATACTGGTTAAATACTGATGAACTGTAACTGCCAAGTGCTTTGATAGAATATTGTAATCACAGATCTATGTCTCAGTTAAGGTTGCAGACACTAGATTCCTACAACCACCCCTACCTCTACCTCGGGTGAGACTTCATATGCTTCACAGGTGCTGCCAAAAGGGTCAGTAGTTAGGGTTTTTTTGGGGTTCTCTTGAGCATTGAACCCTGGGTCTTCCCCTGTGCCAACAAATGGTTTTGTTGCCTGGACTTGAAACTGTGATTGCTGGGAATTGAAGTAAAGAAAAAGAGAAGATCTATATGTAGATGTGTTGCTGAAGTGCACGGTATCCTACCTGAAACTGTGATTGCTGGGAATTGAATAAAAGAGAAATATCCATGTGTATATCTGTTTCCCAAGTGCACAATATTCTACTTGAACTGTAAATCTCTATGGTAAGAAGAGAAGTTAGATCTGAAGAAAAGAGGTAAGATCTTGAAGCTTTGTGCTCTGAGAAAGGTAAGAATAGTGAAAAGTTTTGATTGAAAAGGTAAGATAAGTGGAAATTTTTATTTTGAAAGTATGAATCTAGGTATGTTTGATAAATTTTGTCCTAGCCTGAAAACTAGGGCACAACTAGAAGAAAGAAGATTTGATATGAGTAGATCTGATAGAAATGATGAAAGATATGTTATTCCTATGCATAGAGAGAATGTTTGGACTAAAAAATGGATGCAGGATCCTAGAAATATCCCTAGTGCATAGTACATGAAAGGTTGGGGATCACTCAAAAGAAAGAGAGGATTAACTCTTTGCTATAGTTGTAGAAGACCGAGACATCTTGCTAAGGAATTCCCTAGTAGAAGACCTAGTTGTCTTTGTTGTAAAGCTATGGACCATGAAGTTTTGGATTTCCCTAGAATGATTGCTAAGGTTGAAAGAATGAATATGAGACAAGAAAACCCTGAGGAATATCAAGAAACTCAGACCATGGAAGAATGCTAGAAAGAATTAGAGAATGTATTGCTACAAATGAAAGAAACCTTGAATGATCACAAAAATATCAACTTATCAGAGATATTCAAAGAAAAAGAATGCATAGAAACAAGAATAGGAGAATTCGACATTGATTGTGTTCTAGATGAGGAAACACAAGTGAACATCATGACAAAAAGAACTTGGGAAATTTTAGGAAAGCCTGCTATGATTCCTTCATTGGGAGGAATAAGATTATTCAGAGGAAAGATGATAACCCTATGTGGAAGACTCACCCAGATGTCTATGAGTGCTCATGGAACTTCGACAGAGGATGATTTTGAGGTTGTTGAATTTATTGAGAATGGCACCCCATTTGCTATGTTACTAGGAAAAACCTGGATTGAGAAGGATTAGACCAGAAGAAAAGAAGAGGAAGTCTTAGAACAAAAGAAGCAAGAATTAAAATATTTCATGAGTAGGAGGATAGCACATTTGATTGAAGAATAGGAGAACAGATCAAATCTATTTAGAACCAGAAACTTGGATGTCAAAGTTGAAAGAACACAAGAAGACTCACAGAAGAGTGGAGCACCTACCCTAGACAGAGAAGAAGTATTTCCCTTGAACCTTATGAAAGAATATCAACAACGCGAAGTTACTATGCCAAAAGGAGATAAGAATCAGAATGGAAAGAGGAATACTGAGACGAAGATCATAGGGAAGAAGGCTAGAAAGCTCAGTAAGAAGAGTGAAAAGTTGCAGAATCTTCCAGAGGGAACTTTGCAGAAGGAAGATTTGCAAAACTGGAACTTCGCTAGGATATCAGAACAATGCAACATGGAATTTTTCCATGGCGAAGAAATATAACCGTTGGAGGCATTATGACCATTAGATCGACGCCCACAAATGGTTAGAACAACATTTACGATTGGAAATCTCATCTTCAGACCATTGGGACTGCACCGCAACAGGAAAAACTACATTTATGAAGGCCTCTTGTCCATTGGAGAAGACCCATTACATCGATGTCTACTTACTCCATCGACTGTTGTACCAAGAACACTTTTGTGAATTGTATCCAATACAACTCACTGCTACTACGTTGCATTTACTAAGATCGACACCAAATCTATTTCTTTGAGCACCCATTCATCAATCTGAGTTATCCGATCTTGAGTGTGTATGTCCGACGAACTCAATGTAGCTGAAAAGTGTGTAGAAGAAGTTCTAATCGATTTAATGGCCAAGAAGGTAATGTCCAAGTATTCAAGCCTCATCGACGAGAGGAGTGCAGGCCTCATCGACGAGAGGAGTGCAAGCCTCCCCATCGACTGTTTGTGGATCTGGACCATCTCAAGCTGCAGTAGAGAAGAGAAACAAGCATCGAGATGACTTGGTGAACATGAAGTTGATCCCGAATATCCTGCATGACTACATCCTGCCTTTGGATGGCATGGTGAATCGTGGTAGTGTTCCGAGGGATTTCAATTAAACCCTAGTTACTGCATACCTCCCAAAGGGGATATGTGTAGTTAGAACACAACAAGATAATATCACGGCATTAAAATTCAGTGACTTCAAACTAGGGGACCGAAAGAATCACAATATGCTCGCTCCTCACAGGTACTTGACTAGTACGAAGGGGAAGCACTCGAGGATAATACCACAACCATGGACTATCAACCTCGTGTAGTCCACCATCCTGAATGTGATGAATATTCCACATTTTGGAAGGCACCAGGAGGTTAATGCATGTGTTAATATCCTGTTATCATGTTACCATGGCGGCTATCTATGGCTATATAGATGCATCACAGTTGATCTGATGCTAATCCATAGGATCACCAGATTGAGCATGCAGAGACCTGACCCACAAAACTTTTACCCAGGGAAGGTTGCAGACCACACACTAGCACAAAGGTTTAAAGACACATATGGCGATGTAGAAAAGGGGACACGAGGCTATGAGTTAGCCTCCATATAGAATGGCGCAGTGCACCTAGCTTACCAGCTGATCACAAGAAAGATGGGGAGAAAGAACAAACCTACACAGGTCAGAGTGTTCGTTTTTTACCTCGCCGAAAAATGTGTAGAAGGACTCCAAATGAACTGGGCAAAGTACTTAGTCAACCAACTCGAATTGGATTGTCGCGAAGCTTATAATCAGAGCTATGAGTTCCATTTCAAATGGCTCCTGATCCTCATAGAATTTACTGCTTGGGAGATGTCGGAAGGTGTGACCTTCCCAGACATTGAGCCATTTGAACCACTCGCTGTGAAGTTCACCATGCCCGGTACTCAAGCGATATGGGAAAACAATGGCAGTCAAACACAATATTTAACACATACTATCTCGAGTTGAAGAGGGATATTGGGGCTATACCTCGTATGACACTGAACACACTACACCAATTCAGACCCCTCATGAAGTTTCACGCAAAATGACACTTTATTTATATCACTGTGCGTGCAGACGAGCATAAAGAAGAGCTTCAGTCCTACTATAAGCTCACAAAGGAGGACCTCGAGGAGAAAAATAAGGA
>SNQJ01S0044111.1:44002-83486 GCA_010110895.2 Picea sitchensis
AAGGTATGTAACGCCCTTGTTACTTTCATCAATCTGACGGTCGTGAATTACCATGGGTCTTCCGACAGGATCTCATCCATCGATTCGTTACTTATCCCTACGCTGCTACTTCAGAATTTTAAGAGGGTCATTCCTTCTCATACAGGGTTATTAATACTTGCCCATTCATGTCCTTTTTCCAGGTTCTTGGTAAACCTTTCCAAGGAGGGAATCTCTGCGAAGAGATCTATTCCGGGGCTTTCCTGGAGACAGACAAGGGGAAAAAAACTCTCGAGGATGGACTGGGAGTCTGACTTGGTTCAACTCATGCATAATTAAATTCATTTATCAACATAATCCATGCGTGGTCTTTCTGTTATAAGCATATATCTAACATTTCTTATCAAAACACTGCACATACATTCTTATACTGTAATTGTTAACAATTTCACAGTTTATGAGCATAGATGTCAGCATATGAATTTCAAGATGCAATATGAAAAACACTTATTAGAAATAACATCAGAAGTGGGTGCGACTGCTGAGAGGGGTGCTCGTTTCCACCCAACCGTAGGTGTAGCGACTCCCAACGGATTTACCATGATGTTGTGAGACTGCGTCTCTTTGTCTGCCAGTGACCAGGAGTGAAGGTTGCAATCCTTCCTCTCTACTATCACTCACTCTGCGTAATGCCAGAGTTCCCCTTGCATCTGCCCTCCCCATGAAATCGCTTCTACCTCACGCCTTATCCTCTTGCGAGGTTGCGTGTGGTGTGATTTTCCTCGCGCTGATAAGGCCTGACGGCTCTATGGATGGGCGGTTTACCATCCCATCCCTCATTAAGCCATCTTCCTACCAGCTTGCGAGACATTAAATTTGGGGCCAACGAGCTGGTTTTGGTTCTTCGAGCCAGTGGAGTCCAAATACGGTGTTAAGTATCGGTGGAAGTTAACGCCACATTTCCAGGTGCCTCCCACCGCCATCGTGGTCTCTTTTTCTGCACATCCCCTCTCAACAGTCCTGCAATAATTCAAAATGTTATTCACATTCATTGACCTTTTCCTCAAGGTCCATTTACATCACATATTCACATTTATGAGTTTGCCATAGTTCTTGGCCAATCCAGTTATATTTAAAAGATGGGGGAAACAGGGTGTTACAATTCCCTCCCCCTTAAAAGGAACATCTTCCTCGATGTTCTTATCTACTAACATGAATTGCATGTATAGAAGTAAACAAAATCGGATATGCCTATCTCATGGAATCCTCCATTTCCCATGTAGCCTCATCTGGGCCAAAATGTTTCCACTGCACCTTGATCTGTGCAGTGGTCCTGTTCCAGAGCGGGGTTTCCTTTCTGTCCAGTATGCATTGGGGTTCTGGTAGAAATTCTCCCTCCGGTTCCACCTGGATCACAGACTAGTCAACTATATGATTAGCATCATGTACATATTTCTTCAATAATGAAACATGGAAAACATTATGTGCTTTCACTGTGGGAGGAAGTGCTAGCCGATAGGCTACAGGTCCCACTCTATCTAGAACCTCAAAGGGTCCACAATACCAGGGTTATTGTTATTGGATAAATCCATTAGTCGCGGACCCCTGAAACCGATCTCCCTAGATCCACGGATCTAGAACAAAAGCAGACAGAATATCGCTCCCTAGATCTAACTATTGAATTAGATTGGAAGTGAGGAAGAAGATATGTACCTTGTAATGGCTTCCTTGGTCTCTGCATTGTTCCTTGCTTTGCTCCAAAGCGGCTCTTGTGCGGTCAGATCAAAACAACACAAATAGCCAAAGTGAAAGCAAATAATATATATCCAATAGCTAATCTATACATATGATCAGGAGTTATGTAATAAAAGAGTAGATCTAACTTTATGGGAAAGAAACATATTACTAATATCATATTAAATGTGAAAGAGATTGCAACCATTGCCTTGATGTCATAAAGTCCTTCCCTACTATCCTTTGTTCCCCACACACTTCTTTCTATAAGGATTCTGAAACCATAGATCCTGATAGCTACTCACAATCTATCTTGACAAACCAAATCTCAAAACCACTCTAATCCTTCAATAATTTCCAAGCCAAAGAACCACCACCAAGAACCCCTTCTCCACTTGGGAGCTCCTCCTTTTATAGGACAGAGAGGGATAAAGGTTGGGAGGTTAGGATGATCCCTCAAATCATGAAAGTGAGTAGAAAGATCCAAACCGTTAGGATGCCACCTCACCATGAAACTGCTCCTTCTAGGATTACAGAAACCCGTCACGTTTTTCCCGCACGTCTTTGTCATTCTCACACCTAGCTATAGAGAGCCTGCGAGACTGTCCAAGCACCCCTGGCTATAGTGCAACCTGTGAGGAGTGAGTCATTTCAGCACCCTGCCTATATAGCAACCTGCAGACATCCTTTTATAAGGTTTTTACATAGGAAAATGCAACTTCTTTTCTCGGGGAGAGTTCTTCTCCCTTCTCTCTTTAGGAACTTAGGTACTGTGACCCCTGAAGAGAAGGCAACATATAGGTTTACATCATTAGCGATCATAGGGATAGTGAAAATAATGTGTGTAACGAGCCCCAAAGTATGAAGTTGACAGTGATAGCTGGAAATGCTTTTATTAAATTCAAGGAACAAAGGGCGGTCGAGAGCACCAACAAACAAGGAAATATGATACAATAATATATCATCATTGAGGTAGGCATTCCCATGCTCAGAATAAAACATAAATGCCGACATGCAAAGATCCATGTCAAATGCAAGACAGATCATGTCCACCAAACATACAACGTGGATCCATGCCAATATGCCTCAATCCCGGAACACAGCCACCAAAATACATTGTGGATCTATGTATTAAAGAATAAATTTGAACATAGCCACCAAACATACAATGTGGATCTACACTTCCATGACATGAACTAATCCGGAGGTCATTCATCTCCACCACTCTATGGTACGAATCTAACCATGTGAATACATGTGTTGAGAGTCGAACATGGTTAAAACCACTTGATTACCGGTCATTAAGTATACCGTTAACAAGAATTAAAGAGAATCACCATTAATGTCCAATGACTCCCAAGGTACACTAGTACAATCCAGCAGATGAATAAATGAGATGAAGTCGAACACTTTCGTTCCAATCTTTCAATCCAGAGGTCAATTACTGAAAACCCAGCACAATACGGCGAGGAAACTTACCCATTGAGGCGTACAGAGTTCAAAGAGTACCAATTAGTTTCTAAGTCTAAATCACGGATAATGAGTTGAAATTGACAGGAAAAGACTTGTCCGCAGGAGAAGAAAATGTATCCCACATCAATGACAAGAAAAAAGTAACAAGATTTGATGTAGATCAGAGTAACAAGTGATTGAGGGACGGCTTCGGGGATGGGCCTTAATAGAAACTATGGACCTCTGAGGGAAATGGCCGTAGTAGTAGAAGGCTTCCGGTTGAACATCTTTTAAGACATATTAATGACCGACAAGCTGTCTAGAAATCTGTGGCTGTGTAAGGATCACGGGACAATTTGTAATCTTATAAAGAATTATGATCAAGAGACAAGTGGATTTTCAACCCTAGACACAAGGTGAGTGAATTGGTGTCATGTTCAAAAGCGACTCTTCCGCGAGAATATGGGTTTAGATACATTTCTTTCCCAATTTTCCCCCCACCATTTAAAATTACCTCTTTGTTTTAAAGCAAGCTTGAGGATCACATATGTTTGTAAATATAATCTCATCCTTGGACGGAGTCCCTCGGAGTATATTTAGCAAACCCTAGGAAGGATTGGTTCGGTCCCATTCACGGAGTACATCAATGTTTGTTTATGAGTCCAAGGATAGAAAACTTGGGGGTTTTCATGTTTTGAGAGTCAGAAAAACACATAAAGAGAACTCATGTCCCATATGGAAACAATGTTTGTTTATGAGTCAAAGAAAAGAAAACTCAAAGGTTTTCAAGATTATAGAGTATGGAAAAACATAAAAGACTCCTCTCAGTTCCTTTTTATTAAACTAATTCACAGATGAGACCAAAAGAGATAAATTATCGCTCGGCTATGCTTCAAAAATACTTTATCAGTGAAAATAGCAAAGGTCATTTCGGCAATCTTTTCATGTTTAGAGAGAGTCAAAAGAGCTTAAAGGAGACTCGAGGGGGTTTCTTTTGGTATAACCTTCACGAATGCAGAAAAGTGATAAAAAGTTTACTTTCGGTTACATTCCTCCTTGTTTACGAACTTGAGAAGAATTAAAGGGTCATTTCGATAGCTTATTCTCTCATGTATTTCCTGAGCATGAGAAAGACAAGGCTAATCTCGGGGATTGTTTTCATTTCATGGCTTTAAAACAAAACAAAATAATGCTTGGGATAGATTTTATTTTCACGGAAGCAAAACTAAACAGGCTGTGCTTGGACTGGTTCCATTTTCACATGAAAGCAGACAGGAAGCTATGCTTGAGGTAGATGGTTTCAATCTTTACAAGCTTAGACCATATAAACTATGCTTGTACTTTAGCATGGTTGGTGCCCAGCTGACTTAAGAAGCTATGACTCAAACTTCAGCATGAGACCCGATTTTGAGACAAAATACCCCCAAGCTTAGTTCATCCAAGCGCAAAGGAGAATGAAATGAAGCTTCAAATGCCCTAGACGAAGGACTTGACTCAAATAGAGAGGGGAAAACTATTTCATTTTTTAGCAGGCTTGACATGAAAAAAGAACTATGCTCATAACTTATGTTTTGTTTTTAAGGGGATTTAGTCACGAGGAGGCAAAAGCTATCCTCATAAGTGGTTTTGGAGTTTTTAATGAACTTGAAATCAAAAACCATGCTCAAAGACCTCTTGTTTCATTTTTACTTGAGATTTCCCTTGAGACAATGCAAAACTATCCACCAGTCTGTTTCATTTTAAAGCGAGGTTGTTGAGAGGCATAAAAACTATCATGTAGAATCCAGGTTCAATCCCAAACCTCTGTTTCATTTTTTAGCAAGATTGCCACGGAGACAAAACTATCCTCGAAGGACTCTCTTCTTGATCATAGATTCAAAGAGGACAGATGTCAGTGACACCATGTGAGGACAAAAATCGTTCATGGATTCCAAGAGGTCTTCTTTGGAAGGAAGAAACACACTCTGGGAAGAACACATGTCGAGAGGTCGTGAAGCGGAGGTAAAGAGATCGGTGTAACAACCGTGTCGAAGAGATCACCATGTCAACTTCTAGATCCAAATCATGAAGTTGAAGTCATGGGCTGACAGAAATGCCACATAATTGACTGTGGCGAGGCGATCGATGCGACATACGAGAACTATTGGGGGAAAGACAAATCCAGTGGGGGTCAATGAATGAAAGTTGATCAGGTCCTGCTTCGTCCGCCGTGAGGAGCAGTATCACCTGTGAGTAGACACAATAAGCTTTCATGGCATGGGTATAATCCTGCCCAAGTATTAAAGAAAAATCCAAGGGGTCTTTGGACTACCATGACGTCAATAAGATAGTTTTCCCTCCCAAAAGATTCTGAGGCTGAGGAAGGGTCCCTAAAAGGTTGACTAGTTCTTCTGTAAAAATCTAACATATTTTGTGTAACCAACACAAGCTGAGGACAACCCACAGCTTTCCAAGCAATGGAGGACAAAATGCTAACAGACAGACCTTCATCTATCAATGTTTTGGTAACGTCCGGACCACAAACACCATCACATGTCTGGAAAGGAATGTAAGAGGAAGACGAGGTCTAGTTAGTACATCACAATCAAAACAGATGGCCTCATAACTTGGAGAGGGTCGAGAGGGCGGAATACCCCACCGACGGCCAGTGTATCAAGAAAAATGTAGAAGCGTGTCGGGTTTTACTCTCTAGTGGGAGAGTAGGATCGGTCGATGGAGAGATCGAGATCGACCACTTGGGTTTCATTCTCCAAGGGGAGAATGGGGTGCAGCAGTGGAAAGCGAGTCAACTTCTTAGGTTTTGCTCTCTAAAGTGGTTGACCGAGGATGGTATTGGATCAACCACTTTGTCCATTGTTTCAACTAAGGGCGTGACCAGAATGATGACGCAGTCAATGGATTGACCCGGTGAAGGGACGGAGTGACCATTCCATCAACTTCACAATTAGGTTGAGAGAGAAAGCTTCACGATAAACGTTTGCAGGAGTTGAAACGTAGAAGCAGTCATGTCTATGAAAATAATTTTTAGGCTTTGTCCATACAGGGTAAAAGGTGAGTGAGATGACTCCTTTGCATAACATGCAGGGCAATCTACTTTTCTTCCCAAGCTGTGTGACTGAGTCATTGAGGGAAGTCATCAACATGTTATTCGGAGGCTGGCGGCAGCAGGTTGGAAGGATATTAGACCATGCCGCTATAACCTTGGATAGACCGGGCATTCCTTAAGAAGATGGGGATACCCATACCAAAGGCACCGCGAATTGCTTGGAGCTTCTGAGGAAGTTTTAGGTGATCTTGACATCATCAACACTCCTAGCATGAGTAACGATGGCTGGTTTTTACAGTGGTTGGAGGTTTGATCCTTGCGTAGTTTTCTTCTTCTTATTCTTCCTTTTCTTCTTCTTCACTTATTCCAGAGTTACTAGCTTGAACTTTTTCACTTTCGGCGAAGAAGGCGAAAGCGGAAAGGCGATAATAAGTGAAGAAGGCAAAAGAAGACCTTATTATTG
This sequence comes from Picea sitchensis, assembly GCA_010110895.2. Classification (NCBI taxonomy): domain Eukaryota; kingdom Viridiplantae; phylum Streptophyta; class Pinopsida; order Pinales; family Pinaceae; genus Picea; species Picea sitchensis. The sequence continues at coordinate 50,677 of SNQJ01S0044111.1, forward strand.
AGTGAAGAAGGTGAAAGAGGATGAACATGAGGTTGATGCTATTCACAGAAGTGCTGTCGAAGAACTTCTGCATTGAGATTACACACAGGTAAAACCACACGAGGAAATCAATTGTAGGATTTTAGGCTCAAAGTAGCGATGTGAGGAGGACCAATGTTTCCATAAGAAGAGGAAGAAACAAAGGTTCCCACGGGCGAGGGGTTCCTTCATTAGTCATTTGAGGCACCATTAAATGAAATCCAAACTAGAGTCCACTAGGAAAACAAACAACACACGCTAAAAAAAATCTAGGAAGCAAGCAAAACAAACAAAACCTTCTCACAATGAACTCACTAGTTGGTGATGAAATCCAACATGGCGGGAACAAAGTAGAGAACAAAATTAGAAGCCGAGGTGGAAAAGAGTTCGTTGACGGCCTGCTCTCCCGGACTTACACCTGATTACCAGCTCCACACATAGTCACGTGGAGTATACCCTCAAGGAGCCAGTGAGTTTGGCCAGCGTCGATTCCAGGTACCACGTGAAGACTTGCCCTCCACAGTCACCTAGTGTAAGAACCTAGAGAGATAGGCCACAAGGTTACCACCAGCAACAATAAAGCCTGGGGAGCGATCGTCAGTCCGATCCACCGCGCCAAAGTGAAGGGTATCTAGCCGAAATCAACTCAAAGGCTTCAACTCATAATTGTTGGTATACCTCAGAGTGACCCGTATCACGTGCAATCTCTGCTTGATGTCAACAAGAAGAGATTGAGTAACTCTGCCAACACCAATGCGACCTAGTGCTTACCCCTTGTAATTTAGAAGGATTCCCGAGCGATATATGTTGCAAATGGAATTTAATACTTCCTAACTCAAGATGCTATGTTTGTTTGCAGCTTTGGAAAGTTATCTTTCGCACCTATTCCAAATACCTACAAATAATCTAATAATGTAGGTTTTTCTACCAGAAAAGATAAAATGTCTAATTCAATTTTTATGGCTTTTATTTTGTTGTTGTTGCTCAAAGGAAGATGCGTGGACAATATGGTGTTTGACCGACTCGAAAAATATGAAAAGATATGAATATGCAACCTTTTCATTTCAATGGGAATCTATTCTATGAGAAGGAGAAACATTCATCATTCCATATGCATAATGTCCCAAAATATATTAAAACTCAATCAATATCAATCCTTTTAATTTAGCTACTTCAAGTGCAAGGATGCCCCCAATCTATTATAAAGCAAGAAATTAAAATCTTTTTGTTTCAAAAATTTCTCTAAAATCAATAATGAACTTTCTTAAAACAAAGAGCTGGAAGCAAAGAAGTTTTTTCTTTTAAAGCGAGCTATTCAGAGGAAATCTGATCTTTCTCTAAACAATTCTAAAGAAACACATGCTTTGTAAGTGAAAGACACTCAAGAAGCAAGAGACTAATCCTTCAAAACCAAACAACCTCCCATTTTGGAGATCCTTACAGTCTTGAATTCTGAGATATACATGATTCTCCCATTTTGAACTCTCTTGGAGTTCTCTTTTTGATCAACATAACTTTTCCTGTTGGTTCTAGGCGACCTTCAGATTTGTTTTATCACGAGGTCTTGTTGTTCCATTTATCTCGATATATGGGTCCAAAGAAATCCTATTTAGGGATTACTGGATTGACTAGAGTATTACACGGTCTACCATAGCCATTCGAAGGGGCTCATCTTTAGGTCGCGAAGTTAGCCATTGTTGTAGAAACAAATTCTACCAATGGCGAGTAGTCTTCCCATTTCATGGGTTGATGCATTACATGCATCGTAACATATATTCTAAAGATTTGATTTACTCTTCTGTATGTCTGATGGTTTGAAATTTGATAGAAGTTCTAAATAGCAATTTAGTCCTCTAAACCCGCCATGATTGATTTCCAAAATCTTGAAGTGATTTTTGTGTCTCTGTCGGATATTATCTCCCTCAGCATCTTATGCAGTCTGAATACCTCTTTCATGAATATATGGGCAGTATCTATCACCTTGCGAGTTGATTTGATAGGGATGAAATGAGTAGACTTGTAGGATTTTATCCACCACTACCATTATGGTGTCATTTTGTTTGGTGGAAGTTGGCAATCCAGTGATAAAATCCATGGAGATGGTTTCCCATTTCCATTCTAGGATAGAGTAAAGTGTAAATGATCCGTGAGAATTATGCGTGTTCGCTTTTAACTTTATTGGCATTCTATGCATTGGTAAATATTTGGCTATTTTCTTCTTGAAATCAGACCAATAAAATTGTTTTGGTGGTAGTGATCATTTTCTAGTATCCTGGGTGACCCATATATGGTCTCTTATGTATTTCATCGCGGTGAACCTCTTCAATTCGTCATGATTTGGAATTTACATTCTATCTCTGTAGGTGAAGCGGATCTCAACCGTTCATCTGGTAGCCTTCATACTTTGCCGAGGAGGAGTTCTTCTTTGTAGTACAGTCGCAGTTTGAGCGAAGGGATCTGGCACTCTTGTGCCTTTCTGATGCATTTCTTGACATCTGTCTCATGAGTACTCACCACTGCCCGGGAGTGAATTGTTTTCATGCTTACATGGGCATGACCACTATTTTCCTTCCTTTGAAATTGTGTTTGATTTCAAATCAAATTAAGCTAAGAGGAGGAGCCATCCATCTAGCTTGTCTAGCATTGAGATTTGGTTAGTCGAACAAATACCATAATCCGATGATGCATCCTTAAAATTAAATTTCTTCCCAAAAGTGAAATACCTCCACATTTTGAAGCATGCACTATGGCATCCAGGTTCTAGATCACTTAAGTCACATAGTTGACCTCATAATTTCATTCAATTTTTCAGGATTCATAGCGGATCACCTTTCCTTCCTTCATAATGACTCCTCCGAGCCCTTCTTCTGGAGGGCATACATTGCACACGAGGAAGTCAGATTCTGGATCGACGATTTTTAGTACGGGTGCATGGGTCAATAGATGTTTGAGGGTTTGGAATCTTTCTTCACATTGTTGTGTACACAGAATTTTGTCCCCTTCTTGGAGGCCGGTTATTGGACAACCAATCTTGGAGAAATATTTATAAATCTCCTGTAGTATCATCAATCCCATAAAGGATCTGATGTACGAGAGACATCCTTTGGGGTAAACCATTCCATTATAGACTTGATCTTATGGGATCTACTGCTACCCCTTCCTCGGACAGAACATGTCCCAAGTAATGTATTTTTCTTCTAGAAGAAGTCATATTTGTTGAGTTTAGCATAGAGATGATGCTCTCTTAGCACTTGCAACACAAGTCTAATATGCTCTTCATGTTTCTTCTCTATTCTTAGAGTGGGTCAATATATCATCAATAAAAACCGGTACAAATTTATCAAAAATTTCTTGAGTATATTGTTCATTAAAGCGCATGAAGTGGTGGTTAACTGATGGCGCCTACAAACTCATAGTGACCAGCTACAGGTAATGGGAAAGCGGGTTTTATGGATGTCTTCCTCTTAATTAGGACTTGATGGTATCGACCTCAAATCAATCTTTGAAGAAAATAGACGCACACCCTAACTGATCGAATAGATCATCGATCACGGGCAAGGGGTACTTGTTATTTACGGTTACCTTATTGAGCTGTCACGTAATCCTGTGCAGTCTAAAGGGTGCCATCCTTCTTTTCACAAATAGAGATGAATTGCTCCCCATGAAGGTTCTGTGGTCGAATATGACCTTGTCCATCATTTCTTTCAGTGCAATTTGGCAGGTTCAACTAACTCAAGTGTGCTCATCAGTAGGGTGTTCTAGACACGGCACCACTCCTAGTCTTGACTCTATTGAGAAGTCGATGTCTCTTCGGAGGTAGACCGGGTACCTCTTCCGGAAACACATGTCTATATTCTCTTAGGATAGAAGTGATCATCGGGCTTGAAGTTTAAGCCTTCAGTGGTTTCCAGCACCTATGTGCATAGGGGACATCCATTCGGCAATACTTTCTCATTTCTTGGGGTTGATATTTGTCTCAGCAGGATTGTTGGTTTTGGATCCATGGAGGGTTATCATTTTCGCTAATTTGCTCACACATTCTAAGGTTTTATATTATGATCGAGTTTGGATTTATGGAGCGTCCAGCCATTCCATCACCGATCAGTAGTATGATCGAGGGGTATCGTTAAAGGGTTTCTTAGTAGAATTCACCCAACGCATTAATTGTGAGGCTGGTGCCAGCCTCCTCACTACTTACCTTTCTTTTTTGTTCCAGTGGATAGCTGTACCAACCATGGATTAGTTTTCTTTGGCCAGGCATTAGTTTACACCTTTCAACAGATCTAGGGCTATATAACTCAAATTTGAACCCGAGGGTCAATCAACATAGACACTGGATGGTTGAAAATCATACCTTTTATTTCTACTACTGAAGCTTGGTGGTCATATTGATTATTAATCAAGGCTGCATAAATCTGCATGGCACTCCTTGCCACATCATTATTTAATGTTGGCTTCTAAATGTTATAAACTTTCCATTTGATACGTTTTCGGTGTGGACAGTCTCTCAGGATAAGCTCTTCGCAACCCCAGCATTTGGAAGGTTCTCTTTTGGGTTATTAGTCTTCAACGTTATAGGTCAAAAGTTTATTTCCATACCCGAGGGAAAGTTAAGCAGGTACACTCTGAGTTGGAAAGTTCGTTATGGGGTTCTTTTTGTAGTTTTAAATCCTGAGGATTTGCTCCCCTTTTCTAGAATCTTGAACCCTCTCTTTTGTTTCAGTCTCCATGAGACTTTGCCCGATATTACATGTGTTCATGTGATATGTTTCGCTCATATAGTGTCTTCTAAAGATTATTTGGCTCGTCGGTCCGATTGATTGTAAGTATTTTGGTAGCCCACTGATGAAGTGTTTTGCCTTCGCCTTCTCTGCTTTGTTGTAGGGTACATATCTCAATAAGTTGAGGAATTTGTGACATATTCCTCCATGAAATGGATGTCCCCGGTTTGAGTTCATAAAACTCTTTATCCTTCTCGTCGAAATATCTTTCGACAAATACTTCTTCCGGAGAGTACTTCTCAAACCGTTTCAAGGACAGGTCCTCCTCATTAGGCCTTTCCTTCTTAAGGTCTTCCCACCGGATGGAAGCCTTTCGTTCAGTTAAAGTGGCCACTCGGGCTTTCAAATTCTCTGAAAATCATGGACTCTGAGAGAATATTTCTTGATCCCGATAGCCAAGCCTGCGACTATCTCCTTCTTTATCTCACCATCGAAAGGAGGAGGTTTGTGGCCTTCTACAGATTCCCTCAAATTTATGACTATTAGGTCTTTTTGCTTCATACGTTTCTGCGAATAAGGCCAGTCTCTTCGCTGGAAGGGCAATACGAATCGCCCGGCTTCCTTTTGAGTCGGAATCGTCTAGCCAGTCAGCCACCTCTGGGAATTGGACCTTTCTTGATGTGCTTCTCTGAGTGTAATGCTTGACACTTGTCATGATTCTTCATATCGGAGTTCTGCTGCATTTGATAACGTAGGCGGATAAACTCTGCGGTAAAAGCGCATTAATTTCAGTTTTCTTCTTGTTCTTTCATCATTCTCATTGTCAACTATGCAGTTGCAATTCGTATGAGACTCCTCACGATACCATTACTAGATCTGGAGGGTTCCCTATTGCTCTTCTTTCATCCAGACTCTTCGTCTCTGTTGTGGAGCCTTCTCCCACCTGTTAGTGAATCCACCATGCTTTCTGCGTCTATAAGATTCCACGTCGTCCGGCAGGTAGAGAAAGACAAAAGCTGGATATTAGTCAAGAATTAAATACATTTTTATAATTTGTGCATAATTCATAACTCTTTCACGGCCTTACACAGTCGGGTTCTCGTTTCCAGAGTTTTAATCTGGACAGAGAGTGCGTTAGAGTTATTTCTAACCCGGTATGAATACTTTGAGCGGAGATTATGCACCTTCATTACGCCTTAGGCCCAATCAGGCGGATGTTGTAACCTTGCTCTGATACCGCTGTAACATACCCACTACCTAAAATAAAACTATTCGTTGATTTCTCAACAATGAGAGTCCCTGAAGCTCGTAGCAGCGAAATGCCAAACCCAATCCACAAGTCCTTCATTTACATCACGGCCTCTTCTTCGCAGCGCAGCATTTCCTCAATGGTTCAGGTTCCGAGGTTTTTATGATCCCTGATGACAAAGTTCCTGTCCTCGAACTCCGTCTCAGATGAAATTTCACTGATACAGCCTTTGTAAATTAGCCCTGGCTAGGCTTTGGTCCATGTGACCAGCTAATTCATAAGACCGCAGCCTTATCCTTATTTCGGGATTTTGGACTACACCAAAATCCGGTTGTATCAACTCCGTTAGCCCTCGGGCTAATCTTGTAGTCCATGACCTTCCCCCTATATGACTGCAGCCAAACCTCCTCATCGGGTTTTGGACTTTCCAATGCCAAAACCCTTGTCCTCTCCGGGGATTCGATCCCTCGAATCGGCCGTGCTCTTTGTCGCTCTTACAGCTGACTTACGGCCCATACGACCATTATCTCCGTGACCGTAGTCTTACTGCTCGTTGGGGTTTCTAGCTTTTCAATGCCTCAATGCATTGGCCCATGGGATTACCGATCCTACGAATCCCGATACACTCCAACTTTCGTTAGCCCTCCGGGCTAGACCTTTGGCCCTCGTGACCACTATTTCACAAGACCGCCGCCTTGTCTTGTCGGGGTTTTGGACATCGCAATATCAAAATGCCTAAACATTTTGTCCGCCGGGAATCCCGATATCCCGATGATCAAAATACCGATAGATGACTTCTGTTGGGACTTTTCCTCCCCGATAGCTCGATTAAGCATGCATTGCATCCTCCTCGATGGGCGGTCGATCACCTCTCGCGATTTCAAGACTTTTGATGCTCCGAAAGTCTTGTCCTCAAGACTTTCGGAAATGCGAACCGATGCGCCTATTGACTTTCTCGAGACTTCCCGATGGTATGGATCTCTGCGTGTCCCAAGTGATGGATGGACTTGATCAATACTCGTGATTTCAGAGTTTTAATACCCGATGGCAGAGATTCTCTGTCAGCTCAAAACCGATGGTGATATCGCAGGCGGGCTCGATTTCATCGCGTGTCTGCACAAAGCCGGTGGTCGAGATCATTTTCGTTGTTTCGGGACTTGATATTCCCCAACGTTCTCGACCTCGAGAAATCCAATATCGAGTGATCTGCCAGATATCCAGTACCAATATCTGATGCCGATATCGATGTGTCAACCTTCTTATGGGGATTTTACCTCTATTCGCGAAGGTTTAACCCTCATGCATCCTACTTAACAGATCCAGCGGCCGGGTTTTTCGCTCTACGATCCTAGCGAGCTCAGATCTGTCCCCGCCCTCGTGCATTTCTTCCACTTCTTCGTGGATGTGGAAAGATCAGCAGTCCCAAATGTTCTCATGGACCTTGGAAGTCTACGATCCCTAATTTTTGTTACGTATTCCGCGAAGATAGAGAGAAAAAGAGGGCAAGGTATGTAATGCCCTTGTTACTTTCATCAATCGTGATCATGAATTACCATGGGTCTTCCAACAGGATATCATCCGTCGTTATTTACTTATCCTGGCCCTTTCTTCGGAATTTTAAGAGGAGTCATTCCTCCTGCATTATGGGGTGTCGTTTGCCATTCCAAGTCCTTTTTTCGGAGTTCTTGGTAAACTGCTTTCCAAGGAGGAATCTGCGCGAGATCCTGTTCGGGGCTTTCACGGGAACGGAACCGGGGAAACAAACTCCCGAGGATGGGTAGAGTCTGACTTAGTTCAACTCATGCATAATTAAATTCATTTATCAGCATAAGCCATGCATGGTTTTTCCATTATAAGCATATATCTAACATTTTCTTATCCAAAGCAACGCACAGACATTCTTATATTGTAGAAATCATTCACAATTTCCGCGGTTATGAGCATAGATGTCAGCATATGAATTTCAGATGCAATATGAAAAACACTTACCAGAAATAGCATGGGAAGTGTGATTGCAACTGCTGAGGAGGGTGCTCGTTTCCACCCCAAATGTAGGTGTAGCGACTCAGTGGTTACCTGCACCTAATGCCCAGGCTGAGACCGATGCTGAGACTACGTCTCTCTGTGCCGGTGACCCGAGGCGAGTTGCAATCCTTCCTCTCTGCTATCACTCACTCGTGTAATGCGGGAGTTCCCCTCGTCTTCACACAAAATGGCTACCTCGCCTTATCCTCTTGCGAGGAGTTGTGTGTGGCATAATTCCCCCTCCATGTGATCCAAATGACTCTATGGACTGGAAGCGTTACCATCCATCCCTCATTAAGCCATCCGCTTCTGTGCAGAGACATTAAGTCGAGACTGATGAGCCACTTTTGGTTCTCCGTGCGGTGGATTTAAATCGGTGTTAACTCTCGGTGGAGATTAGCATTACCCTCAGTGCCTCCCGCCATCGTGGTCTCTTTTTGCACATCCTCTCAATGAGATCACAATAATTCAAAGTATTATTCACATTCATTGGCCTTTCCTCAAGGTCCATTTACATCCACATATTCACATTTATATGAGTTTTCCATAGTTCTTGGCTAGTCAGTTATATTTACAATTTTGGAAACGAGATTATTATTCACAATGAGTCCTCCAATCAGGTGTTGGTCAATGCATTTCCACTAGAACAATTACCCCGGACATCTTTACTGGCCCCTAGCCAAGACACCATTGAATATCTTAGACAGAAGCTACGTGTCATTTCGTTTCACACCTAAAAAATCCATCTTGTTAGGGGGATTTTATGTTGTTTGAAGAAAATCTATTATCCTAAAATTGCACAATATAACTTAGAGACATGTCTCTTCTTTGACATTGATGTCAAAGGGGAGAATAATTTAGGTGCCTTAGTTTCCATCAATGCCAAGGGGAGATTGTTGCTTGGAAATGTTTATGAGGGTAAGCATTATGCTTGTCATTGATAGCAGTACAACGGTGAAGATGAAATGGATCAGTGTCGTCGATGAAAAAATAGAACAAAGTATTTCGGGGGAGGAATTAAGCTTGTGAGAGAGTCGAATGCAGTTTGTAGGTGTGCACCAGGGATGAAGTTAACTCATGACTAAAGCTCAAGGGAGATGCATTACTTAGGATCTGGAGGATCAAAGAATTGAGCTTTTATAGAATTCTTCCAAGTAGAAGGAAGTGTAAGCTTGGAGGAGAAAGCGTCGATGATCATTGGATCCAATCCCAGATTCCGATGACCATCAGATCTCAATGTAGACAAGAGGCACAAATATGGAGGATAGATCTTGGTAGATCACGTATGAGGTCTGACCACAGTTGGATTGAGGAGAACCTACATGTTCTTCAAAGTGCAAGGAGTAGAGGTCTAACAAATCCCGATAGCATGAGGCCCGTCAGATCTGAATAAAAAGAACCAGAAGAGTCTGTTGAAGGAGGAGGATAGATCTCCAATCAGACATGGTAGAGTCGACCACGTTGGATCAAAGAAAGGAAAACACACGATCTTTAAAAAGTGCAAGGTAGGCTCCACCGTCCCAAAAGTAGGGACCGTCCATCTCGGTTATGGACATTTGACCCGACTCCACAATGAGTTTGGGGGATCGAGAGTTGGATATGACAAGTAATATCATCCACATAAATCCCAATTTCCCGATATGCAAAGTCCGGCTGAATCTGAACCAAATCCAGATCAAGATGTGATCTAGACAAATGCGATCCGACTCGTCGTGACAAATCAAATCGACTGGAACCATTAACAACGAATTAATGACAAGTGTCGGTGATTCAACATACCAAAAGCACATGTAAGTCAAATCAGAAGGGTGACACGTGGCGAAGATATTAACATGTGACATCAACAAGACACCATATCAGAAGTTTGAGGATTGAGTATTTTAGAATGTCAAATAAACAATGGCAGGGGAATCTGATTTAAGTGATATAAAATCCGACCTTAATCCCGAAACGTTGAATCAAGATCGATCAATCTACACGTCGATTCAGTCCTTGTTGGAGTTTAGAGGATCGAGTTGGACATGTCAAATATTATTGACATCTTATGTGGAATGTCGATGTCGCGATATGTGAAATCGCGAATGATGTAATCGAACGTCGGTCAAATGTTGATCCTGATCAATCGGGGATTGAGCCTATGGGGGCATGAAAATGCTCAAAAATGAAATTCCGAGAATCGGTAAAGAAACAACACCATTGTGTTATTTCGTCTTCCACAGTTCCGTTGGTATATTTACTTTTGCAAACAAAGTCCATATGAAGAAGATATCGCATTACGTCAGCCAAATGAAATAGGCAATTTTTGGATCTTGTACTTGTCCCGTATGGACGCATTAATGGAATCCATACGTATGACTTATAGGTAGGTCCATATAGGACAAGTAACGTAGCCAGGCAATGACATGTCAGAATAGGATTGGCGTTTTTGGTGTCTGCGACTGGACCAATCCGAGGTGACCGCATTAGCACGGGTGACATCGATGGTGGCGATGGTAGGATGATGCGTCTTGGCCGGTATGACCAGTCGGCGATGTTGATATGCGTGGCGTGGCATGATGAATGGACCGTATGGCGATTTGACGTGGCAGATGACGTGGTAGATCTAACTTTGGACAAACTTGTATTTCTGGTTAGTTGGCGTGGATGATCCTTCAGTCAAACCATTAGCATGCATTGGTTGGATGTAAATGTGCCACATATTTAATCGCGGGCTGCCATGTATGGCACCACAATTTCGAACAATAGAGGCTATGCCAAAATTTTAAAGACCCAGTTCAGACCCGGACCTCCCCTCCAGCTCATGCCATCCGCCCGACCGTTACACCATTGTATGTTGCTTGTTATATGTACGAATTTAAATTTATTTAAAAGTTTAAATTTTTATGTAATAGCCTTGAAATTGGTCGGGGTAGCCCGACCCTAAGGATTTAGATGAATGTTGTGACCAAAAGTTATAGCGCGGGGGTATATAAAATGTAACTGTGACTATGTTATAACGCGCGAGTATATAAAATGTAACCGTGACTATGTTATAACGCGCGGGAATGTTGTACCATAAGCCCAAAACCTTCGGTCGCGTGGGTTGTATGCATATGACCGGGAGTCCCAAAAGGGTGTGCGCGGTTATGTTATGGTTATGGGGTTTGTATCACCGTTAGGCCCACGGTTTTTAAACCATTACCAAGTGACCATGTCTTCAGAAGGGTGTAGCTGTGCGTATCGGTAGTATGGTATATACATGTGACCCTTACCAAAGGCAGCAAAGGGGGGCTTAGGGCCCGTTTATAATTATTATATGGTTTAAAAGTGGTTTTTCAAACCAATTTTGGGTTTTTAACAATGTTTAGCCCATTTTTAATGTAATCAACTCATTTTGGGGAGTTATTGGGCTTTTAGAGCCTAAATTCGTGGAAGTTGGAGATGGATATGCTTCCCCGCTATTAACAAAGGCCATTTGAGACCATGGGACAACTTTGGAAACAATCGGTGAGAATCTTGAGAGAAACCAAGTCAAAAGCGGTTTGAAATGGGGAGACCGTTGAGGAGGAGATGTTGTCGGACGATTTCTAAGAGATCGAGACATCCGTTTCAGGTTCAAATAGGGTTGTGCATGGTTCTAGAATCTAGGTGAACATGACCAAGATCAGTTGGGGAATCATTTGGCATTGTAATGATGTACCATTGAGCTTTCGAAAGAAATAAAGAAGCCTCCCCACGGAAGAAAAGGCCGAGGCGTGGAGCAAAGAGTTATTACTTGAACTCCGTTATCAGCCTGTGTATTATGGTTTGCTTCTTTTCATTGCATTTTAGATATGCATATATGTCTGTGAAACATATAATTCCTATTATTTCTTCATTTTTCTCTAATTTTCCCAATGGATTTAATTAATTCATGCAAATAAAACTCAGCCATAAGTCATTCGAAGAATCCTGACGGATCAAGTGGAGAGGATCGCGATGCGGTGCAGTGAAACCTACCGAAACCATTGATGATCTGCTAGAGAATTTGAAGAGACCCTGTGTGATCATGCCTTGAGAGGAGATGAAGAGTCTCCAAGCTTACCGTCAAGTGAGAAGGAGACTATTCCTAGAAGGATTGACGGATGGATGATCGTGGAAGCACAGCCAACTAAGCGAAAGGTGAGAGCTTGGTAAATGCAGAAGACGAAGAGTCTCAACTGCCAGAGGATGAGAATCTCAACATAACATCCATTGATGTTGAACACGTGGGAAAATGGCCAAAGAAGATGAAGAGTTACTGATGATGATCATAAAGCACTTTCGAGAGGTGGAGGAGATAGGCGATGTATGAGAATGCATAGGAATGGAGAATATTATGCACAAGATGCACAAAATCTATATATATACATGGTACAGAGAAGAGAGAAGGGTTATTTGTTGCTATTGGAGTTTATTTGTGGTTGTTGTTGGTGAAGAGTCTCAACTTCGTATTATTGAAGAAGGAGGAGAGTCGCGGCTAATTTGAATAACCACGGAGAAGAGGCTACGATTACATTGAATGGACATAAATATGAGCATAAAAGGGAAAGAACAGACAGGCATAGTATTATGTGCGAAGAAAGACGGCTGATGAAGACAGACAGAGCAACGAAATGCAATTGAATAGTGATGATTACATTGAAGCCATTGTTGAACATCTTATCAATGTAATAAGTTTCCGACAAGGAGATTATATTTCGGGTGGTGGTTGGGAGGCTAGGGAGATTTGGTGTCCTCAAAGGTTCAAGTGGGTTGTTCTTGAACACAGGGAGTTAGTGCTTCCTTCAAGTTGGATCTTGTAAAATAGAGGTAGTTTCCTCACATTGAGTTGGTGCTCCCTTCTAGTTAGTGCTAGAGAGCCAGCAGGGAGTTAGTGCTTCCTTCTAGTGGGTGCTAGAGAAAGCAGGAGAGTTGGTTCTCTCGGCAAGTTCGCGACTTACCAAAACTGAGTTTGTAACCCCTCATTATGAGTTGGTGCTCATGTATGATACTGTAAAGAATGTAACTATGACTTATCAATATAAAGAAAGAGAGGTTTTACCCGCAAAGCTAGGTTTCCTCAGGAAATATCTGTCTCTATGTGTTTCTCATGTATGTGAATATGTGAATGATGCTGAAAGTAGCATTGTTTATTTCCACTGCATTATTGTGATCATCATTGAGTATCTCTACAAAGAGTTTAAGAACCATAATTGTTTAAGAACAGTAACAATTAATTCAGCCCCCATAGTTATCAAACAAATGTCTGATCCTGAACTAATTGGTATCTCATAGGACACTCACGAAGAACGTGACACACCTAGAACCAGTAGAAAGAAGAAGACCACAGAAGAAGGGCACAAAACTTGAGAAGCATCGAGAAGAAACCTTGAGAATCACTGGACAAGGAGGTGATAGCCAGTAAGATAAAATATAAGATACCAATGGAAAAGATGATTAGTAGAAGCAAGGTGAAGTAAAACCAACTAGAGATCTTGTTGATAGAAATTTTGATCCTCTAAAAGGTTCCCCCCATTAAACCTACCTCGAGGAAGAAATCTATTGATTAAAGGTTAGCGGTTGTCATTGATGTCAACCCTTAGGAAAACCCCTTAAAAAGCTTAGGTAATGGACCCAATATTGTTTGATATAAATATGACTCATTATTGTTTTTGTCATGTTTGATAAAAGTAAATATGGATGAACTCCAAAGTGGTCCCCTTATGGTAGAAACCCTCCTGGGGAAGATACTTTGTGTGGAGCAAGATGGCAATGTAGTCATGGAATAATGAGATGAAGGAAAGTTATTTTGTCAGGTAAAATATCCTATATGGATAGTACTTGTCATTCATTTCCAGTGATGGTATGTGTGGGCAGTCACGATTCCTCATGTTGAGAGAGTTATGGCCATGAGAAGTTGGAGACCCCAAGGTTTTGAGTAGTGGACCCGAGTTTGTTTGATGGGTAGCGGTGTTATGAGTTATGATAGATTTTTAGGTAATACATATTCTATATGGATAGTACATGTCATTCCATTTCTAGTGATGGTATGTATAACGTCACATAACTCCTCACAGTTTGAGAGTTATGTATACGAAAGTTGGAGGACCCTCATATGTCATCCTAGAAGCCCCAAAAGGTCAAAGGCCAGTCAAAGTGGTTTAGAGATTTTAAAAGGTAAATAATAAAAATGGAAATAATGAGTGTATTATAGTTCAGTGAATACAAAATAGAATTATTTCCAATAATAAATTTAATGGAGAGAGATTAGAAGTGGACCCAGCTCTAAAATAAGGAAAGTGGGCCAGTGACCCCTTCGAGATGTTTTTTTTAAAGGGAAGCGCTTGGAGTATAAATAAGAGGCAAGGCTCTTCATTTGAATCACACTTGAAGATATTAGTTATCTATATATCTTAGGTGACCAAGGATATCTAAACTAAATTTTAGAGGGAAGGTGAATAAAGAGAATGAGAAATGGGAAGGATAGAATTCTTTTAGTGTTGCTTTTTCTAAAAGAATTATGTTATTCTGGTCATCTCACCATTTTTTTGCTATAACGTTTTTTATAATGATTCAGTGATGAAATTACTGAGAACAAGGAAAAATATCCAAGTATACAATAAAAAGAAACAAATTCTGAAACATTGGGTCAAATTGTATTTTGGGAGTTACACTCCATGGAGAAAATAGATTTGTGTCAGATCCTAAACTAGTCAAAAATGGGTGTTTTGAGTAAAAAACATCATAACTTATATGATTCTAGATTGTGATGCCAAAATGTGTTGGTTAGGTATATTCTATAGTGAATAAATTTTAATAATGGTTTCATATCATTTCATCAAAATTTTGTAGGGCACGCTCTACAAGGTCGCTCTCTAGAATAAGACAAAATTCAACTAGAGTATGCCATTTTTATATAACTCCTTTTAGGAGAGGTTCTAAGTAGTGAAACTTGGAGGAATTGCATTAAAACACCTTTGAAGAAGAAAATTGTATCATTTCCAGATATTTGCCACATACAGGTTCAAGTTATGGAGATTTACACTAGTTAGGGTTGTTGTATTAATCCAAAGAACTATGGGCATGAGACTAAAAAGAAAAGGATTTGATAGAAATGCTAGATCTCTTGTTTTGAAAGTTAAAGGAAGAGTTTGAGATACGAGTCATATACACCCGAAGAGATTGATTCTGAGGAGCTACAAAATCAGATTTGGATGATGAAATTGATAGGGATTTTTGTTGAGGTACATGTTGAATACATGTGATGAAATTGATGAGGGCTTTTGGTTGTGGTACATGTTGAGTACATGGTTGAGACAAGTAGTTGATGAATTGGCGCACATACATGAGGTGTATAGTTGATGATGTTTGTACATATTGATGAGTCATAGTTGATGAGTAGCTGACACATGATTGTTACATACTTGGTACATGTTTGGATGCACTTGTTTATGGTACAGGTTGATTACAGGTTGGTGCATGGTTGATACACTTGTTTATGGTACAAGTTGATTATAGATTGAGGTACAGGTTGATGCATGGTTGATGCATGGTTCAGATTTATTGGTACAGGTTTACAGTAGTATATATCACAGTGATAGTGTGACAGTGTTTCCATCATTCTACTTCTACTTTAGGGTGGCAGGATAGGGCAAGGATAGGTGGTTGTAGCCACCTTCCGATTGTAGCCGGAGAACATTGGGGGTTGTAGCCTCCTTCTGGTTGTAGTCAGAGAATTGGGGAGTTGGAGCTTCCCTCAGGTTGTAGCTTGAGAAACTAGGGGGTTGGAGCCTCCTTCCAGTTGCAGCTAGAAAACAAAGGAACTTGGTGCTTCCAATGGATGTAATTCTTCAATACATATAAGAAAAATCATTTCATGGGTTTCTCCTGATTTGGGTTTCCACGTAAAACACTGGTGTACTGTGTATGTGTGTGATTGTTTATTTCTTATTGCTCATTATTGGATAATAATTCTACATTGATATAACATTTTAAGAAAAAGGATTATAATTACGCTATTATTGATTCACCCCCCCCTCTCAGTAATCCAACAAAATCCAGAGCTAGTAAGACCAAGTTGTAGACTGTGCTCACACTTGATGACTTCGGCTTCATCATCGCAGCCTTATCAGATGCTTCACAAGATAATATGAAGAACATAGAAGCCAAGAAAGTAGCCCTGTATGATAGGATTGAGATAGAACTTAGAGGAGTACAACATGCCCTTCAATCCAGCCGTGCAGTATCCACTGCGCCCCTACCATCAGAATAACTAGAGTTGGGAGAAGAGCCTACCCAACTCTGCATAATAGTTGACGCGACCAAAGCTCTCCTTCATCGAGCACAAGAAGAGAAAGAATAGGCTACAGTGACCTTGAAGAAAGAACAACAGGAAATGGTAGAACAATGTCGAGTTGTGCAGAAGGAAAATGATGACCTCCACGCTAAGTTCGAAGAGGAGAGAGCGTAGGTCAAACAAGAGAGAGAGCAGTTGCTCACAGAAAAACTCAGAGTCAAAGAAGCATTCAGTAGAACACTTCTCTCTGTGACAGGCTTAGAGAAAAAGGTGGAAGAACCAGTGGATCACCAAGTAGTGCAACTTGCTAAAGCTATCCAATAGCTTCAACGTAGAATCACAAACCTAGAGCTATGAATAGTGCCAAGTACCTCGCAGGACGTGCAAGATAATAGAGAAGCCATTGCCCAGAGTGCAGTTGAGAGGATCAGATAATTCGCTCTGGAATGTAAAAAAATTAGCAGTAGAAGTGCACAAAACTACGAGCGACTTACTGAAGACCATGAACTAAAGGCATTGGAGTCATAGCTCCAGAAGGAAAATTAGCAAGCAACAATAGTACAGTTGCATTTGAAGCTCCTGTCAGCAGTTGAAAGGATGAAGTGATCCCAGGAACAATGCACTACTCAATAGTAGGTCCAAACCATACATAGAAAATTCATGGAAGTCACTCAGAGGCTCCAACTAGTCTAGGACAAAGCATGCTAACTGTTTGAGGAGATTGAAGACTGAGGAGTAGAGCTGGAACCAAAAGTCATTGCATTCGAACAACGCTTAGAGGGACCTATCAACGAAGCAGTTATCTAAGAGTTTGTTGAGCAGGAGGCCTGGGCGTAGCAACATGTTGAAGCAACTCGAGCCAAGATAGAGGCTTTTGAAGTAGAGCTACCCAGACCAGAGTGACTCGGGATGAGTCATAGGTGAGTGTTGGGGGCATGTTGGCCCTTGACCAAGTTTTTAGGATCCTTGGTCATGTTGACCTATTTTGGAACTTCGACAGGTATGGGGATGTGGCCCATGCGTTTACCCATGTTTGGGCCCATTTTGTAATGTATAAATAGAAATCTAGGAGATGTAAGTAGGAGTGTAGGTGATGCTAAGTACAGAGGCACAAGTGTGTGATACCAAGTGCTACATGCAAGTGATATTTGTACATGCTTTGTGCATGTTGTGTGGGACTTGCAAGGCTAAGTGCAAGTGAATGTAAGAGATTTAGTAGAAGCTTTGTGATGTAACCTAACTGGCAATGTGTGTGCAGATCTCCTGTCCTATGTGGAGTAGGATCTTGTGGCTCTTTCATGTAGAAGATTGACATAAGATAACAAAAGAGAAGAAGAGTTGGTGGACGTATCCCCAGGCTCGGGTTGAACCACGTATATCTTGTGTTGTTATGATTTGTACGATGCACTTGTGTGTTTATATGTTTACTTCTTAGTGATTTGGCATAGAGAAATGACAGATAGATCTGTTGATATTTTGTGCTTAATAATATGAATACATGCTAGATCTAACCCATGTGAATGTTCTTAGTGCTCATCTATACTATATCTGGGTGAAGAATGTGGTGCTCTGTGATTAGGTTTTTTACTATGAAGTAGATACTGGTTAGATATTGATGAACTGTAACTGCTAAGTGCTTTGATAGAATGTTGTAATCACAGATCTGTGTCCCAGCCAAGGTTCGAGACATTGGATTCCTGTAACCACCTTTGCCTCTACCTTGGGTGAGACTTCATCTTCTTCACAGGTGTTGCTGAAAGGGCCAGTAGTTAGGGTTTTGTTGGTGCTCTCTTGAGTGTTGAACGCTGGGTCTACCCCTGTGCCAACAATGTGCATGTGGATGCATCTGCAATAACACTTGAAGAAATATTAATAAAGACATGAGAAGGTGATATAAATGACCCAATTGCAATTGCAAGCAGGAATTTGTCATATTCATAACATAATTACAATACAATAGAAAGAAAAGGGTTGGCTATGGTATATGCATCACAAAAGTTCAGAAATTGTTTGTTAGGAAAACACTTTAATTTGCTTACAGATCACTCYGCTCTTAGACATTTGATCCACAAGCCAGTGTTGRGGGAAGAATATGCAGATGATTACTCTTATTTCAGGAATTTGACTTTTAAGTAATGGTGAAGCMTCRAGGATTGAATGTAGGGCCAGATCATCTGTCCAAAATAAATAATGGAGAAGAATCGAGCAACTTGGAGGAAAATTTGTMAATTTCCCCGATGCACAACTATTTTTAGTACATATTGATGATGAATAGTTTGTTGAGATTATTGAATTTTCGAGTACAGGGTTTGCCCCAAAGGAATTTAATACTACGCGGAAGAATAATTTGGTAGTTAGAAATGTATACTATAAACTTATTGCAGGTAATTTGTACAAACTTGGTGTAGAAAACATTTTGAGTAGATACGTTATGGAGGATGAAAGGCCTACAATTTTAGCAGAATCACCTAAAGGAATAGCTGGAAGACATTATGCATGGAAATATATTGCACATAAGATATTGTGCATAAGATTATGGTGGAAAACAGTTCAAAAGGATGCAAAGGAGTATTGTCAAAATTGTGATTTCTATCAGAGGGTTGGAAATCCATCCAGGAGGGATGGGATGCCATTGATACCTCAAGTAACTTTGAAAGTGTTTGACAAGTGTGTAATAGACTTTTTAGGACCAATTACTCCACCAACCAGAAGATCAGGAGAAATTTATATCATTAAAGTGAAATGATATTTAGCCAAATGGGATGAAGCAGTAGCAGTAAAGGATTGCAGTGCAGAGACTACAACACACTTCTTATTTGAGAAAGTAGTCACAAGATTTGGATGCCCTAGAATTTTGATGCCTGATCAGGGGACTCATTTTATCAATAATGCTATCTAGGCAATGCCTGAAGAAATTGAGATACATCATCAAAATAACACTCCATACCATCCTCAGGATAATGGAATAGTGGAAGTGTTTAACAAGATATTAGAAAATTCCTTAACCAAGATTTGTAATGTGAACAAGGATGATTGGGATTTGAAGGTACCAACAGTGTTATGGGCTTATAGAACTACATGCAAGAAACTAACAGTGAAGACACCTTTCATATTAGAGTATGGATAGGAAGAAATAGTCCCTTTGGAGTATTTGATACCTATTTTATGCATTGCAACAATTACAAACATGACAAAAAGAGGTGCAACTCAAGAAACATTTGCACAACTCATGGAATTAGAAGAAGACAAAATTGTAGTTGGTTTCCATTAGGAAGTACAGAAATAAAAGGAAAAAGCTTGGGATGATAGACACATCAAGAAGAAGAAATTTAAGGAAGGATATATGGTTCTTAAATACTTGCAGCACCCATGGAAGTTCAGGATGCATTGGCTAGGGCCACATGAGATAAAGTTTGTCATAGATGGAGGTGTTGTGCAGATGCAATATTTGGTAGACAAGGACATGCAAGAATTGGTGAATAGTAGTCGACTAAAACTATATAGGGATAATCAACCTACTAACCCTTAGTAGGTCAAGATCATAAAGTAGAAATGTACATATTTTATATAGTAGGAGTCAAAAAGAAGAAAAAGGAAGAAAAAAGTAGAAAATTGAGAAAAAGCCAAAAAGAAGTACGTAGACAAATAAGTGATAGACAGATAGTTGGAAGAGACAAAAAACAACAGATAGTAAATTGGTGCGACATAATTCAAGATACTACACGCAAGACAAATATGACAGAACAAAAATGCAGCGCAGATGGAAAGAAAACAGTCGAAAAAAGACGAAAACTGGTGACCGACAAGGTAAGGCACATTTATGACAAAGGTTATAAAATGGGAAAAACACGAAAAGGAAAAAACTGTGATTTTGATAAAATAGGAGCAAAGGAGCGAACAAGATGTGATTGTGTGATAAATTATGAGCCCAACCTAGATTTCCAACGAATTTTAGCCGAGCTACAAAAATGACACTATCGAAGTTCAGAGCACCCAACCAGTTCAAAAGAAGGACAATAAGTGCCAACAAACTGATAGAGTATGTGATAGGAGTGGTAGATATGGATGAGATCCCATCACCAATGAGTAAGTTAGTCAGTTTTACATTGGTCAAGGAGAAGAACCTAGAGGAAGAAGAAACAAAGGTAAACTAGGTGGAAGAAAGTCGAAACCCAAGAACATAAGAAAATCCTAACACAACAAAACCAAGAAAAGTGCACACATAGGGGGAAAAAAGTGAAGAAGATGACAAGAAGACATAATGGGATGAAACCAAGGAAACACAGAACCTTATGGAAGAACAATAAGACATCGACAAAGATTCGAACAGAGAGGAAGAAATACAGACTGAGACAACATGTTCGTCAAAGAAGAAAACAAAGCCAATATTAACAATAGCGTGCACACAGAAGCATGTTTCATTGTCATTGTCCCAAATTCTGGAGTCAGTAATAGTTGTAGAGGATATGTTTGGGTTTGTTCCCAAACTAAGGTACATAGATCACAATGTCACAGAGGTGGCTAAGTTTCTAGAGCTTGCGCAATAAATTAATATGGAGAACAAAGGGATAAGATCATTAGGAATTCCAATATTAGAACCTAAATAGTGGATTACAGGGTTGTACAATTCAGGATTCATGAATTTGTTAGAAATTCCACACTTTGGTAGGGGGAAGGATGTCAATTCTTGTGTCAAACAATTATTGGCGAGAGAACATGGAGGAATTTTGTGGATGGAAAGACATGTCCCAATTGATGTAGACCTAATTGCAAAGATTATAGGGCTTCCAGTAGATAGGGTGAAGCCAGATCAATATTTAGACGATAAGATGAAGGAAAATAAAATAGTAGAAGAAGTAAAAGCCCAATTTGGCACTGACAGAGGAAGCATAGGCATGATTATCAAAAACATAAATGATCCAACCACAATATTTGTGACAAAGCTGATGGTTTGCAAGTTACTAAGGAAATGTCGCAAGAAAGAGGCACCAACTGGAGTGGTAGAAGCAGCCGCACAGTGCACGAAGGGGATAATACTTAGTTGGGCACCATACTTTTTGAACCTATTTTTGGAGGATTTCTGAGATGAGCAAGACTTTGGGAAATAGTTCCATTGTTCTTGGTTTCTTATTTTGATAACCTTAGTGGCATGGGCATAACTGAAATACCCAACCTTTTGCGACATGAGAGGAAGGTGTCGCGTAGCAGGATATATAAACTTGTGGCACAATATAGATCCAAAGTAGAGGAAAGCTAAGACTATCATTTTTGGCATGTATATTGAGGAGATGCAGGAAAATATAGTAGAGACATGGAGAATCTCACTAGATGTGGTGAATGGGAATGAAGGGATAACAAATTTCAAAGCATATAGGCACAATATGTGGATACAAGCAAGGAGAGACCCTAAGAATAAATGGTTGGAGATGTAGTACTGTATCACAATAGAATAAATACAGTGGGTAATAGGGGAATGGCCAGATCAGTGGAAGGTGCCAGTGGCTATAAAGAAAGGAACAAAGAGTAAAGAAAAAGAAGAAACCAGAGAATCAAGTAGTCCATTAGAAAATAACAAGAACACATAAGAGTGAAGTCAACCAACGTAAAGTAAGGTGATGGTAAGTAAGCAAAGGAAGAAGGAAATAATACCTAGGGCCTCTATATTAGAAATTGATCGCATAGAAAGAAAAAATGGGGAAGCTTAGAAAAAGGAAAATATCCCTAGCCATAACACATGAAGTAGAGACCTACCATAGGCTAAGAACCCTGCGTAGACAACACCAAATAGAAAATTAGTGATGCAAACATGAGAACAATGCAAGAGGATGAAGGTGCAAAAGAAGGCCCCTCAACTCACACTAACTGAGGATGACGCATAACTGGTGGCAGAAAAAGTGAAAGATCGAGGAAAAGAAGAATTATATGTTGCGTAGTCACAAAGAGAGGAATTGATGAAAAATTTAATGTATTTTAAGGAAGTTTTAGAAATCTTGCATATCAATGTAGCACAAAAAAAAGGCACAACGCAGCAGGAGAAAAATCATGAATAAAAGGAGACAATATAGAAAAAAAAAGGGGAAGCGAGACTTTCCAAATCAATGAAGGGATGTTAAAAATAGACAAAGACACAACGCAAAAACCATTAAGGGATATAGACAAATTCGACTTGGTGTCATCCAAGATTCCAACTAAGGAATTATACAAGCTGTGGATTAGTGTCGTGAATGAAGTTTAATCAAAGGCCAGGATAGATGCGATGAACTTAGAGACAACCAAGGAGGTAAAGGAGATACTAGAAATATCCCTCAACCAAGTGTAGCTTGAGAGGGATGATGAAAAAATATGCACAGATAAATTAGCAAAAAGTCTTGAGGAAGTCTTTAAGACAATCCCATAGAGCACACAAGTAGAGGAGTTAAGCACAGAAGAGAAGATCCAAAAGATAGCATGGGATATGGAAGGGTATAGACATGAAATCATAGATCTGGCAGAGAAGGTGATCCCTAGAACTCCACCATATATCAAAGAACGAAGGGAACAATAGGTTGTAGAATACATAGAAAACATTGAAGGGGAGTTAAAAAAATGGAAGAACTATACAACTGTACAATGCAGATGTGGACATAACTGCAAGAAGATGTAAATATTCAATAATTAGATCAAAAGGAGGGAAACATAATTTTTGTAGTCCATGATTTGAAGCAAAAGTAGAAGGAAATGAACATAGCAAACAATATAAAGAGTTCACAGGAGCTAAAGAACTTGCAGGTAGAGATGAAGTCGATCCAGATGGAAAAGTAGTTAAGGAGGGCTCAGTTGGAGCCATTGCAGGAAGGGTTATAAATGATGATTACAGAGTTGGAAGAAACAAAGGGA
The DNA here is from genome assembly GCA_010110895.2 of Picea sitchensis. Classification (NCBI taxonomy): domain Eukaryota; kingdom Viridiplantae; phylum Streptophyta; class Pinopsida; order Pinales; family Pinaceae; genus Picea; species Picea sitchensis. The sequence goes on from SNQJ01S0044111.1 coordinate 73,841, forward strand.
AAGATAAAACGACTACACTTGGAGAGTGTAGAAGTGTTGAAGGAGAACATAGCAATGTATTTGGTAGAGAATATTGAAGAAATGAGTGTGTAGGAAAAAACACAAGTACAAGAGATGACATGAACATTTCAGGTGCTGAAGAAGCCAGTGAAGGAGGCAAAGACTACTTGAGTGGCTCGAGACAAGCCACAGGTAAGTGTTTGGGGAATTTTGGAGTAGGCTATTTTGTGGAAATGTACAACTTTGGAGGATAGTTGGAGCACATGCCAGGAAATAAGGAAAAGCAGTGCACCAAGAATCAAGGAAAAATAGCATGTCAAGAATCAAGGAAACACAATGCGAGAAAAACGAGAGTCAAAGTAAGGAACGACTCGATTGAGGACCAGCCATGTAAAAAAGGTTGTAAAGTGGAAAAACCTAATCCAATTAGGGTTAGGTTTTTGGGTCCTTGTTATAAGGGTTTTTACCCATTTTTGGTAGTATAAATATATGATGTATGAGGTAGCTAAGGTATATCTAATATTTTCTAATAGAAATTTTTTGTATAGAGAGTTTTGGAGCTAAGTACCGAGTCATTTTTGGAGATGTGTCTATTGTTGAGTGGTAATTTAGGTTCAGGTTGCAAGATGTTGATATTGGTGCAACACTAGTCAGCCTCACCATTACTAAACTTATGATGTAATGTGCGTAGTGCAATATTTTGAAGAAGAGGAATAAAGAAGCATAGAATGCCAAATCTTTGTGGACATAGTCCAAGGGGGTGAACCATGGTAAAATACTGTGTCAATATGTGGATTTTTTTGTTTATTATTTGCAATGTCTTTTATGATGAATGAATGGATAAATGAATGAATCTATTAAGGTTAATTTGCAGTGTGCACTGGAATATGTTATGTTATTTTCTACAAAATGAATGGTAAAGGTTAAATGAATGGTATATATGAATGATGGTATGGAATATATGAGAAAAATTGAAGTATAATTAGGTGTAAAATCCCCATGAGAATCATCCCTTCTAGGATTGTAGACATCTGGGTCATGAAATCACCCATAATCCATCTCTGGTGAGACTATGTTGTGCACTCTATGCATAGTGTTGCCTTCTGGTCTCTAGAAGGGTTGATGGTTTCTAGGGTTTTGTTGGAGAAATAAGGTAGAACTTAGGTTATCCCATACGTCCAACACCAAGGTACTTAGGTAGTATTTTTCTTTTTGGCTTAAATAAAATAACTTGGAGATCTCTATATAATGAGCTATTTCGAGTGAAAAATAAAGCTCGTATGAGAAAGTTACAACCAAAACAGTAAGGGTAAAATTTCAGCACCAAATTACTTCCAAAGGTCATAACTCATTACTCAGAAATCCATTTGGGGCATAGTAGTATTTTATGGAAATATTATGAACCATAGAAGACAACCATGGAGCCATATTTTGGATCTGAGTATGTAAAAATGTGCAGGAAGATAAAGAAGACACATATAACATATATGGATAAAATGAGAAAAACAATCAAAACTTCTCTGAACCATAATTTTCATCTCGGAGCTCGGTTTTGAGCAAAAAATATTCGTTGTAAATTTATTGAGGAGGGAAATACATGTATCCACTCAAAAATTTTATTTGGGTGCTAAAATTTCTCAGAAATTAACAAAGAGATTTCTTTAGTAGTATATGAGTGGAACATTGTAGCATGTAAATGTTGTTAATTTTCGCTCATAACTTAGATTCAAGAATGGTTACAACTGTTGGAAAGATATTTCAGAGAGGAATTCACCTAAAGAATCAGATTTTGATTTGGTTCATTTTTTTCCTCATAAATTGATGAAAATAATAACCTATATTCTAATTGATGAAATGTTTTATGTTATGCATGTTCTAACAATAATTAGTACATGCACATTTATTGTAGAAATAAAGATACATGAAAGAGAATTTAGTTCTTATATGAGGATTGGAGTTATGGAATATTACCAGGGATATTATATCCATGAGGAAGAGATCATAGGTCTCCATGTCAGCATGGGTACTGCTGAGACATAGTCAAATGGGAGAAGAGACATGAATGAGTCTGTAACTATGAGGATCCCACATAAGAAAGTGCTGAGATATAAAGATGACAATGAAAGGATTATGAAGGATCAATAAGAGATACATCAGCATTTGAATATGTTGCATAAGAAAGTCAACAAAGACTCTGGAACCAAGCAAGCAACTAGTGCTAGACAAGTGACAATGTCTAGATCACAAAGAAAAAGGGATGATCATGGGAATGATATATAATCAATAAGCATGAGAAGGAACCATCATTCTCTAAGGAAATCCACTAGAGGAACTCATGCAAGTTTAGGGCTAGGGAGTAGCCCAAGCGTGACTCCTGTCTAGAGGTAGACATCTTGCAAGGTGAACTTAGGAGAATTAAGCCACTGACTTTCAATGGTGAGCACAAGAAAGGAGAAGAGACAAAAGCTTGGTTGTTGGAAATGAAGAAATATTTCCAGCTACATTATTACCCCTCAAGCATATAAGATAGAATTGAAACCTACCACTTGCAAGAAAAGGAAACCATGTGGTGGGATCATCTTAAGCAAGCCAAGCACATTGATGAGAAGAGGATCTCATGGAGGAAGTTCAATCAATATTTCCAAGAGAAGTATTTTTCTGAGCATTATTATGAAGGAAATATGAAAGAGTTCTTTGAAATCAAGTTGGTAAGCATGATAATGGAGGAATATGAGAAAATGTTATTTGAATTGTTGAAGTATGTTAACTTCATAAAGGATGAGAAAGTCAAAATCCAAAAGTTTCTAAGTGGGTTACCCTCTTTCTACAGTAACAAGATTCAACATGATAACCACAAGACTTTAAAAGAAGCTACAAGGAGAGTTGTTGATGTTTGAGTCTGTTAGGACCGAGATGGAAACCTCATGAGGCTATGAATCCCCCTACATTTTTATAGAGGTGGAACTCCTCTTTGGATAAAATATATATCTATGATATATTGGATTAGGAGAATGCTAAGTAAAAAAACCCTAGGTATATATTACTTGTATTTATTCAAACAAATCGTTCTTCAATAACCTAATCTGTTATGTGTAGCAAGTTGTTTTTTAACAATAAAATGATTGAAGCAGGGCTTCAGCATCATAATTTCTTTGTTATCAACATCAAATATATAATCTTCGTAATCACATACAAATGCATCCATATATTCTTCATGAGAAATAAGAGAGAAAAATTTGATCATCTCAAATAATTTTTAAAGAGTATTAATTTTAAGATCAAAAGAGAATTTGATAGATCGATTTCAAATATCTCATACTCAAGACTCAAAGTTACAAGATACAATCAAAATCAACCCCAAAGTAATTATTTGTGTAGTTTTATTCATGAAAGATCTTTTTCATTATAAAATATCTGACAGTCATATACATGGCTGTAAATACTCCATGATCATATAACATAAGTATTTTGAAGAATACAATAAGAACACTCAAGTACTCAGCCTTGTGCCCAATTCAGAGATTCAAGCATAACACTATGAGAAATGGTGTAGAAGAAGAAAAAGAGTGGAGAAGATGGAGTTTTCTCGTCGTTGATAAGGATCTTCACTGTGTATTCATGGCTATAGCTTCTTCGTCTTATGATATTCTTCCCCTGCCCCTCTGAATAATTCTGATTGTGGAACCCTTGATGAAGCCCGTATTCCCTTAATTTTTTTTTTTTAACTACTTGAGTAATTAGGGTTTTTCCCTTCTTGAATTTCCCATACAATTCTTGTTGAAAAATTCAATTTAATTAAATAATCATTTAATACTCATTAATTAACTTACATTATTAATATTGACATCTTTCAAATGGTTCCCTTTCCATTTTAAATAAAAGTTTTTAAATAAACTTTTATTTTCAAAATTCAATTAATTTCCCTTTTAAAGAGGGGGACTGCGTTTTAATTTTATGGATAGGATAATCAAAATTTCAGCCATTAAAATCACTTAGTATGTTATCTTCATCATATTGTATTTTCAATGATATAAATTTTATCCAAGTTTGACTCTGGGATCTCAATATATGACCTTGTGAATTTAAGTTGTCAAGTAGATCCATAAAAAAATGAAGCTGATTGATATTTCAATTTCTAGGAAAAATGTAGCCAAGTTCAGACCTTCTAACTTGTACCAACATCTTCTTCATAGAAATACGTTTCCAAAGGTATAAAATTTGCATGATCCTGACACCTGACCTCAATACATGGTCTTCAGAAGTTCATGACTCAGGGACTATTGATCACATGTCTTAGGGAAATCTCATCCCTTTATTTGAATTCATTTTTTTTCCTCTTATGAATTTGATTTTTTTTCCAAAAAGGTTAATCCCACATGCATTGGGATATTAAGAGTGTTAAGGTATTTAATATTAAGTGTTTCATACACTTATTAAGGAACATAAGAGATGATATGGATCTTTGAGAGCTTGACCTCCCTTAGAAAATTGATTAATAAAATATAAATTTGCATTGAAAGTCAAACTCCACCTATGTCCAATCAAAATATAAATCAGCCACTTAATTTTCACTACATGTCTCCATAATAACATGTAAATTTGTTGAACCTTCACAGAATATATCTAGCTAGCAAATGACATACACAAATTACAAAGAAAATATGAGAAAAGAGAAGAAAGAGAGAAAGAATGGAAGAATTCTCATTAACCAAATGAATGAATGATAATTTATAGATGCTATACTCTGTATAACTCAAATAATGCACAATGGAGGAGAATACAATGAAACATAGTGGTGTTCTAGAGTGATATGGACACACACCAATAGTTACAGGAGTAAAATTCCACCTAGTATAGTCTCTCGGGAAGTTACGAGAGTTAACTGCCACCTAGTCTGAGCTAACTAGTCTCTTAGTCTGTAGTAAACTGAATAAAACAAAGTGAAGTGAGGATCATTTAAGAGAATCATGAGTAATGCACTAGTCTGGTGATGATCCCAAGGACAATGCACATTCACCGGTGATGATCCCAATTTGGCATTGTTGACGCTTGAATCCGTTAGGACCGAAACGGAAACCTCACTAGGATAAAAATCCCCCTACGTTTTTATAGAGGTGGTACTCCTATTTTATTTTAATATATTTTTGGGACTCTATATTTTTATAATATGGGACTTTGTAGAAGTCCATCGTGATAATCAAATAAATATAAAGATTGCAAGAAAAAATAACAAGAAAGAAAATGTTTTGTTTTTATTTTCAGAGAGTTCCCAAGAGATGACCAGCAACCACACACTTCAAAAATTTGAAAGAGATAGACAAAGTTTCCTCACATCCATCATAGTTAAAACTAAATATTTCTGATCACATAAAATAAAAGAAGATGTTCTTCATGCATAAGAGAACTTTAATAGAGTAAAACAGGGGGAGCTCAAATAAAGATAATGATAGATCAATCTCAAATAATTTATACTCAAAACTCAAAGTTACAAAGTACACTTATAACTGATCCCAAAATAGTTCTCTTGGGATTTATGAAAAATATATAGTTTGTTACAAAGCTTTGAAATTTAAATGCATTTGTCCTTAGGACTGGGATTGGGGCTCCAACAGACCATAAAGAAAATATGGACAAGAAGTATGTTGTAGAAGGAGAATGGTGGGAAATGCAGAGTATCAAGACCTAGAAAGAAGACAGGGAGAAGTTATCAGATTTCAGTTAAACCTTTCTAGTCAAAGAAGTGAAGTAACTGGATGAAAAACTGATAAATAAAGAAAAAATGTGATCAACGTGAACTTACTATGATGGTCTCTCATTTCTTCACTTGCTTGTTGTTGTCCTTTTATTGTATTCATTGACAGTTACATGAACTGTCTCAACTGTTTCTTTCTTTTCTTTGGTTAATTTTTCAATTGCCTTGTTGAACCAATATTCAATATAACTTTTCATTGGTGCGAAATTTATTTCATGCCAGATTTTAATGTTGAATAACTAACCTTCCAAGTCTCTAAAGTCAAGAGAAATACCATGTAGTATTTCTTCAATATCTTGATTTTTCACGAAATAATCAACTAGCCAATTGTCTATTTCATCTTCATTATATTCTAGTAGGCCATAAAATGTTTCAACTAATAACCCTTTAAATATATCTTCTTGTTTGTCAAATTATTTTTTTGTTAGAAACATTGAGTTGAGAATTAATTTAGAGTCTTTTACTTCGTTAGTACCTCCTGCTAGGTCTATCTCCGCGAGTCTCTTGAAAAATTGTTCTCTTTTCAGTATGGCTTCACTACATGCTTGAACAATGTTATTCAAATTTTTAATCTTTTCCTTCCAGCAAGCATTTAGATGTTTTATTCGACTTGGGGAAGGAAGATCCTCCTCTTTGATTCTTAGTTCCATCATGTTAGAGACTTTGATTCCAAATGGTAATACATCATCAATGTAGAAACCTTCTTTGTTCTTTAGATAAGCTTGCATATATTCATGGAAGGGGTGTTCCATCGATGATCTAGTTGGATGTTGGTGGCCTCTCACCTATTCCAACTGGCTCATTTTGGCAGTTTTCCATTTCAACATTTGTTTTCCTAGTTTTCGGGTCCCTAATAGGAAACATGTGTATTTTTTGGATAGACCTTTCCAACGGGATATCGTGTGCCTAAAACGGAGATTGTATGCAAAATTTACGAACCAGGGAAGTTGATGTACTAACTTACCCAAATGGGGCCCACATGACTTTTGGCGCTTCATCTCCTAGGGTTAGATTTTTGGATTTCTAGGGTTTTTGAAATTCCTGTTTATTGTAAAAAAGACCTTGAGAGCCTCATTGTAATGATATTCCTGGAAATGAGCACAACCATCACATATCTTCTCAGAGATAAGCCACCACCATTCTAGCAAGCTTGTTTTCCACTACATTTTATAGTTTCAACTTATTTCCTTATTGAATAGAAACCAATTTTACTATATATCTGTTATTCCGTGTTAAGAATATTTTGATAATAATATGTATTCATTTCGTTTTTCTCATAAAATTCGGATTAGTGGTATCATAACATTCCTTCTCAGAAGAGACCTCTCATGGTGGGAGAAAATAAATACTATGGGACAAGATACCCCTTCAAAATGTTTCTCGAGGAAGCCCTCATGCAATAGAGGAACGAGATGATGGATAGTTTTGCACAAATACTTCAATGACTACTAACAGGTGATGCATCTTCCTCAAACAGAGGCACCGCCCCTTTAAGGTACAAATCAAATTCGATATTCCTATATTTGAAGGTCAGATAGATGTAGATGATGTAGACAAATGGTTGAATATGCTATAAGGGTATTTCTCTGTCCATAACTTCTCAAATAGAGAAAATATTTATTTTGTGCTCCTCAAAGTCGTTCCCCATGTCAAAGGTTGGTGGGAAACTTTCTGGGAACAGAAGGAAACAATGGAACCCTCATTATTTAGAGTCACAGTCACCTGGGAGTCCTTGAGGGATGCTATTAAGGAATAATACTACCCCATTGGAAGTTATGACAACCTGTATACAAAATGGACCACACTGCAGCAGGAAAGAGACCAAGCACTGCCCAAGTTCACAAATATCTTCCATACCTTGCACACCAACCTGGGTATCAAATATTCTAAGCAACATCTGGTGCTCAAGTATCACGATAGTCTCTATAGAAACATCCTGGCTGAAATGGATTTTCTGGACATCTCATCCTTGGGCGCAACCTACCGATATGCCATCAAAATCGAGTAGAATCTCAAACAAAATACATGAAAATTTGGGCCTAGGAACCCCTCACAGCAAAAGCCAGAAAAGGGTGACCCCAACCTGTAGAAAAAAGGACAAAGAAAAGACGGACCACCTCCGAAAAACCAGTATGGGCCACAAGAAAATAAGGACACTGGAAAGACAAAGGAAGATACCGGGAAGTGGTGCGACTTCCATAAGAGCCCTTGGAATAACACTGCTGATTGTTGCTCAAAGAAGTTGCTGGTGGCTAAGGTGAAATCCTATCAATTAGATGCGGTTTCTGACTATGAGTCAGAACAAAAAAGGGGGAGACAGATCATTGATGCAGAACGTAGTGCTACTGTTTCTAACACTAAGCTCCATCCCAGTGAACTAGATGAGCCAGAGGAAGGCGAGCACCTTTTTCATTCATAGATGTGGGTTAAGGATACCCCACTACACTTCATCGTTGATAACGGTAGCTAGAAGAACCTCATATCAGTAGAGGTTTTCAAGCGACTCTCCCTAACGAAAATTCCGCACATGCAACCATACACCATTGGATGGCTCCGCTAAGGAAGCGACATCTGCATCAACCAACAATGTTGCCTGTCATACATAATCAAGCCTATCAAAGACGAGGCATTGTGTGATGTTTCCCCTCTCAAAGTTTGTAATGTTTTTTTGGGCCAACCATATTTATGGAAACACCATGATGTATATGAGTCTAGGCCTCGCATTATTATTATTACTTTGAACAATAAATTGTACAGGATACCGTAGGCAGTCCCACCTAGTGCTATTTCCTTGATCTCTGCCAAGAAATGTAGGAAGGTCATATCTGAGATGGGGAAGTTTGTCTATTTTGTGATTCGCTCTCAAAATGAGCAAAAGATTGCAGTCATGTCCAGGGTCTCCACAACCCACCTCTCCACAAAACACAAGCAAGTGGATAAGGTCATGGAAGCATACTCAAATATCTTCTCCTCACCTACCGGGGTACCTCTTCACTGTCAATTCAAGCACCCCATTAATTTGACCCCTGACGCATTGCTTCCCAATGGGCCAATCTACCGCCACTCTTTGTTAGATAACGAGGAGATCAAGTGGCAGATCTAAGAACTTCTCCACAAGGGGAAAATCTATCCCATCTCATCACCTTGTGGGAACCCAATCGTGCCGGTACATAAAAAAGATGGAACTTTTCGACTCTACATTGATTATCAGGACCTGAATAAAATCACATTCAGAAATTGGTACCCAATTTCCTGAATCAATGACCTCCTTGATCAGCTCATAGGGGCCAAATACATTAGTAATATTGATCTGAATTCTGGCTACCACTAGGTCCTGATAGAAAATACATATGTATGGAATACCACCTTCAAGTTAACGGAAGGTCTTTTCGAATGGTTGGTCATGCCATTTGGATTGACAAATGCTCCAACCACTTTCATGAGAATGATGGATGATATCATGTGACCATTCAACAATACTTTTGTAGTGGTGTATCTGGATGACATTCTCATTTACAAAAATACTTGGGAAGAACACTTGCAACATATTCAACAGGTTCTACACACCCTGCGGCAACACAAGCTATATGCCAACTTGGAAAAATTCTCCTTCGACATGGACATGGTCCATTACATGGGATACATCATTGATCAACATGGTGTACATGTGGATCCAGGGAGGATCCAAGTCATTCGTGACTAGCCAGCCCCAACCACACTCACTGAGCTTCAAAGCTTCTTGGTCCTTGCCAATTTCTAGTGCAGGTTCCTGTTGGGATTCTCCCATATTGCATGGGACCTCATCCAAGTAACCAGGGGTGGTGGGAAGGATAAATTTGTGTGGGGCCAGTCCCATGAATAAGAGTTCGATGATTTGAAGAAGCTCTTATGCTT
>SNQJ01S0044111.1:94015-113663 GCA_010110895.2 Picea sitchensis
ATGAACCTGTCCAAAATCACCTTGAACATAATCTAGAAAATGTTTCCTATGGGGTGTGGCATGAAATGAATCCCCTGAATCTACTACCCAAGACTCATAAATATTATCTACAGAAAGAATCAAAGCATCTTGTAACACATCACGTGTTACATTTGTTTCCTAATTTCTCTTATGTTGTCCATCTCTTTGTTTCTTTGGAGCTCTGTAGTCTTTCTTCAGATGTCCTTTCTTCCCACAATTCCAACACTCTATCTTTCCAAGTCTGGATTTGGATCTTCCCTTCCTAGAATTCCCACGGTTCTTGAAACCCTTTCCTCTATCCTTTTGTCTTCCCCTATTCTCCATGTTCAATGCATTTCCTGATGTCTCACCTGTGCTTTTTCTTCACATTTCCTCACTAAGGATAACACCAACAACATCATCAAATTTAAAAGTATTTGAACTAGAGACAGAGTTATTTATAGCCATGAGAAAGTCGTTCCAGCTTTCTGGCAATGAGCACAATATTAGAAGAGCCCTGACCTCATCATCAAATCCAATTTTATAGAACCTAGTTGATTAGTAACCGTATTAAAATCATTTAAATGATCTGCAACAGACCCACCTTCAGACATCTTCATATTAAATAATCTCTTCATTAGAAATACCTTATTGGACGCCGATGATTTTTCATACAATTTGGCCAATGCGTCCATCAAACCCTATGTTGTCTTTTCTTTGGAAATATTGAAAGCCACCAACGCTGCCAGGCTCAGCAGTATCGTTCCTAGAGCCTTTCTATCAAGAATCTCCCATTCTTTGTCCTTTGTAGCCTCCGACTTCTTTGCTATTTTTTCCAATGGTAGGAATAGATCTTTCTAATATAAATAGTCTTCCATCTACATCTTCCATAACTGGTAGTTTTGGCCGTTAAATTTCTCGACCCTAAACTTTCCATCTTTCGACATTGCTCCCACTTGAACTAGGAACCCTCTTTTCCTGCAAGTTACCTTTCGCTTTGATACCAGTTGTTATAAAAATAGGACCGTGGAGCAATAAAATAAAACAAATGAGGAAAAAAAACATAGAAGATACACAATACAATAGAGACACAGATTTAAGTGGTTCACCCAGTGTGGGATACGTCCACCAGAGAAATTGCCAAGTCCTTCCTTTATTAGTATCCAACATATGAAGGGATACAACCTACAACAAACCCGTTGTATCTTCCTCTTCTTTCTCTCACAATCTCCTATGTCAGAATACAATATTCACCATCAACCATAGCCACAATGTATTTCCATCATAAAAGAGGGTTTCCTTATAGGGAAAAAAACCCTAATATAATTTCTATCGTTAGATCTGTGACCTTATAATGATTGGTCTAGATTTACAATGAAATTTCTATATACATTTACAAGGAAATTTTTCCTTCGGGGGCTTCGCCCCCGAACCCCCATCGGGGGATGCTGCCCCTGGACCCTGCAGAGGGGGTACCCCCCTTCTGCACTCCCACACATGGAAGAGTGTACATACTTTTGGGGTGTAAATACTTCATGGGGTATAAACACGGCTGAAAGTAAAAGACCTCTGAATCAGGAAGATAATCAGGCTCCACAACCAACAATTACGTTTTAATGCCGATAATAGGAAAGGTCTGGGTAGTTCATGAAGAGTGCATGCAGGCTCCAGGAGTGCATGAATGATGCATAGGTGGACTGAGAAAGAGAATGGCTGAGTGAGTCCCCAAATGGACTAGTTTGCCCCACCTTTATTTTCATGTGCCCTTGATGACACATGTCTCTCAAGGAGCTCGTTTGTCTCCACTTGGGATACATTCTCTTTTCGATAAGAACTTAGGATAAAATAATTATCCTCACCATAGTCTTTAGGATTAATATTATAATATTCCTTTGGAAATAATCCCTCTATCTTAGCCCCCTTTCTAGGCTCGTAGCCCCTCCCTTTCCCTTCCTAGTGGATTTTAGTCCCCCGTACTCTTTTATCGTGGTTGGTCTACACACAAAGATGCATTATATTAATGATATGAGTGTTTACATATACAAAAATAGGCTCACTGGCCTAATCATCACATAAGCCTTCAAGCTTATAATTACCTGGCTCACCAGCCTATAAAACATATTTTACAATTTCAATTGGGGCTCGGTCTTGGGGTATTAAATTCCCCTCCCCTTATTTATGCATTGTCCTCAATGAAATATACATATATATGTTGGATTACTGAGAGGGGGGGTGAATCAGTAATAGAGAAATTTAATCCTTTTTAACCATATAATGCAAGTGTTATATCAGTGTAACATTATCATCCAATAATTGCAGAGTAAATAAACAATGAAAAAATGAGAAATCATACACATACACAGTACACCAGTGTTTTTACGTGGAAACCCAAAGCGGGAGAAAACCACATAATGATTTTTCTTATATGTCTTGAAGAATTACATTCATTGGAAAAACCAATTTCCTTTGTTTTCCAGCTGCAACTGGAAGGAGGCTCCAACCCCCTAGTTTCTCAGGATACAATCTGCGGGAAACTCAAACTCCCCAATTCTCTGGCTATAACCAGAAGGAGGCTACAACCCCCTATGTTCTCTGGCTACAACCGAAAGGTGGCTACAACCACTTGTCCTTTCCCCGTCCAACTGCCCTGGTATATAAGTAGAATTATGGAATCACTGTAACACTATCACTGTGAGATATATACTGATTAAACCTGTACCAATCAACTTGCACCAAACAACATGTACCAATAACCTGAAACATGCATCAAACATGCATCAACCTGTACCTCAACCTGCAATCAACCTATAACATAAACAAGTGCATCAACCATGCACCAACCTGTACCTCAACCTATACCATGAACAAGTGTATCAACCATGCACCAAACCTGTACAAATAACATGTCACAACAACCTATCACAACAACCTATCTCATCAATCTTATCAACCAAATTGGATCTACTCACTAATATAAATCACCAAGACAACTCTCAAAGATGTGCATCAACCAAGCATAACAGAACAACTCATAATCATCACCAAGATCAATATGTGATTCTAATAATATACCAATACAAGTATGCTACATAATCCATAAACCATGTGTCAAAAATACTACTAAAAAGTGCCTCCAACCATGTACCAAGTATGTACCAATAATGTATCAACTACTCATCAACTATGACTCATCAATATGTACCAACATCATCAACTATACAACTCCTGTATGTGCCAACTCATCAACTACTTGTCTCAACCATGTACCCAACATGTACCTCAACCAAAATCCCTCATCAATTTCATCTTCCAAATATGATTTGTAACTATGTAATAGACCTAGTGTATATGATCACATACTTTCAAACCTTCCTTAACTTTAACAATAAGAGACTATAATTTTCATCAAACTTTTCCTTAGTCTCACATGACTAGTTTTGGATTTGTCAACAACCCTATCTTGAAATAATATTAACTATGTACCTGTAATGAATAAAGATCTGAAAATAGTACACAATGTTCTTCGATGTGTTTTATGCAATTCCTCCAGGTTTCACTACTTGGAACCTCTCAAAAAAGGAGTTATAGAAAAAATGACATACCTTGTTGAATTCTGGCTTATTCTAGAGAGCGAACTTGTAGAGTGTGCCCTCCACGAAATATTTGTTATATGGATCTGAAAATTTTACACAGAATACTAAAGACTGTACTCTAACAATTTTTTTTTGTCTTACTTAATTTGTATTTGTTATGACGAAGTTATGAAATTTTTACCCGAAACACATGTTTTAGACTAGTTTCAGGACTAGCCACAAATCCCATTTTCCACAGAGTGTAACTCCAAAACTAAAACTACCCACAAGCTTAAATTTGTACCACAAATACTTGGATATGTTTTCTCAATGGACTATCAATTTCATGGTCCGAATCATTCTAGAAAAAAATATATTGTGAAAATGGTGAGATGACCTATAAATAACATACCTTAGAAAGCATCATCAAAAGAATTTATCCTCCCTTGAATTTCGGCCTCCTTTACTTCACCTTCTCTCTAAAATTTGGATTAGATATCATTTGGTTACTTCAGTCACCTGTATATATTCAATATGCTCAAGTGTGATTAAAATGATATAGCCTTGCTTCTTATTTATACTTTCATGTAGCTTCCTCAAGGGGTTACCTTTTAACCATCTTAACCCACTTTCTTTATTTTAGGGTTAACCAACTTCTAACCATTTGGTCAATTAGCAATTTATCCATTATATTTATTATTTAAATAATTTATTTTGTATCCACTTTGAATTATAGTACACTCATCACTTCACTTTACCTCAAGGGGTTACCTTCTAACCATCTTAAACCACTTTCCTTATTTTAGGTCTAACCCACTTCTAACCACTTGTCAACTTAGTAATTTATCCATTAAATTTATTATTTAAATAATTTATTTTGTATTCACTTTGAAATATAGTACACTCATCAATTCACTTTATTATTTACCTTCTAAAAAGCTCTTAAACCACTTTGACTACTTTGACCTTTTGGGGCTTCTAGATGATTCATGAGGGTTCTATTCACATGGCCATAACTCTCTAACCGTGAGGAGTTATGTAACGTTCCACATACCACTGGAAGTGGCATGACATGTACTATCTATATAGAATAGTATTACTTGCAAATATATCAAAAATCATATCATTATACATCAAACAAACTTGGGTCCATTACCCAAACCTGGGTTCTCCAACTTCAGATGGCCATAACTCTCTAACTGTGAGGAGTTATGTGACGTTCCACATACCAATGAAAATGGAATGACATGTAATACACATATAGAATAGTCTTACCTTCAAATATATTAAAACTCATACCATTATACAACAAAAAAAATTGGGTCCATTACCCAAAACTTTGTGCTACCAGAATTTGCTACTGCACTTTCTCCAAGGGCTAGCATCAATAACTAAGGGTTGAAATCAATATACAATATCACTCTCCAATGGTTGAAATCAATGAAAATCGAAAATCCATACCAATTGTCCATAAACCTAAGAAAACTATCTGACAATAACCCCCTTTGGCATTGATGGCAACACCAACATTGATTGCAACACTTAGTCAAGCTAACATTCATGCTTATACTCCTCATCAATGTTTCTATATCTCCCCCTTTGACATCAATGGAAAAGGTTATATCCCTTTGGGGCTTCTCCCCCTGGCTGAACTGTCCTTGGGGATGCTCCCCCTGTCTACATGCCTTTTATTTTTCTTTGTGTTTATAAGCCTCTAATTATTCTCTCTCCCTTCATATGAATAATATCTCTCCCTTTGACAAAGGGTATCACTTTGAAGTCATATATCTCAGTATTCCCTTGTGACAATCACTCCCCTTGGAAACATGCCTCTATGTTGTCTCTCCAAGAATTTACCTTTGCATCTGATAAATCTCTCTCCCTTTGTCATCAATGGCAAAGGTATATTTCCATCTGGGGCTGCTCCCCCTAACAAAACTCTTCCTGAAACTGATCTCCCAACCCGAGTTTTCCTATTTATGGTGCTTCCTCATGTACATCTAAGACATATAATATAAGCATTCGAAAGTATTCATTTTGGAGTAGAAATTACTTCTAGTCTTTGGAGAAGATACTCAAAGGCTTCCCGTGGAAGAAATTTTATAAATATGTCTGCCACTTGTTATCTTGTGCCCACATATTCAACTCTGATGTTCGTCTTTGCAACTTGTTCTTGTAGAAAGTCATGATTGGAATGTGCTTTGTCTTGGAGTGCATCACCGGGTTATTTGAGATGCTGATGGGGCTTATATTATCACAATAGATTAGAATGGGCTCATCATACTCAACCTGCATATCTGTCAGAGTTTGTTTCATCCATAGAACCTGTGTACAACATGTTGCTTCTATAATATACTCTGCCTCGGCTGTAGATAAGGATATTGATGATTGTTTCTTACTTAACCATGATACTAAACACTCACCCAGGTAGAACACCACTACACTGGTTCTTCGTCGGTCATCACTACAACCTTCCAAATCTGCATCTGTGTAGGCAATAAGTGATAGATCCCTTCCTTTTGGATTCATAATCCAAACTCTTATGTTCCTTTGAGATATTTGAAAATCCTCTTCACTATTAATACATGTGATTATTTTGGTGTTTCTTGAAATCGTGCCACTTGTCCAACTGCTTACATTACATCTGGTTTGGATGTTGTCACATATAATAAGATACCAATCATTGAATTGTATTGCCTTTGGTCTGTAGGCTTTGAATCATCATCTTTTCTCAACTTGCAACTGGTTTGCAATCTTCCATTCTAAACCTCTTTATCATTTCTTTGATATACTTAGTTTGAGAAATAAAAATTCCTTGGTTTCTTTGACATATCTGAAGACCCAGAAAGAAGGATAGTTCTCCAAGTAATGAAATTTCAAATTCATTATGCATATCCTTTGAAAATGTCTATCTTAACCTATCATTAGTACTTATAAAAACAATATCATCAACATAAATTTCAATTAATAAAATACTACCTTGAGTTACCTTGATGTAGAGTTTGTTGTCTGCGCTTCCTTTCTATAGTTCGTAGGGAGTTTTGTCATTGTTGTTTCTGAGAATTATTCTGTTTTGAATGTGAATCGTTGTATGCACTGCATGTGTCCAAAAAATATCTGTCAATTTGTAATCCATTAGCATTGTTCGATCCATTTCCTATGTAATTATAATCCATTATGATAATGTTCCTTTGTCTCTGAACCACTCTTTGAACCAATCTATGAATCCATGCTCTCGTCCACTTTCATATATCTGTCCAAACCTGCTAAGTATTCTTACAAATCCATCTCTTTCCATACTTTCTAAGACTCTACTTGTGCAACTATCCATAATTTTGACCTATTTATCACTATACTATCATGAAGTCTTGATTAATCTATCAAACTATACTTCTTCTAATTGACTGCTCTGGATCTGTCTTCTCAAACTCTGCAAGTTTCTCGAAGGATGGTTCTTTGGTCTGTGACAGCTATCACATAGACTCCCCCTATCTAATATTCATATTACCCGGGAGTCTCTAAGTCGGATGGCTCAGAAAAATTCCTTCTCTGATGTGTATTCATCATCATCTTCATTGGTAGATTCATCATCTCTCTAAGATCTAACTTCTTTCTTTCTGTCTATGGATTCATCTTTCACTACAATACCTGAAAGTACAATATCTTGAACCTGTTCCTTATTTACTTGTCCTTATTTTCTTTCATTTATTTCCAAACCTTTCTATATCTGACATCCTTCTTTTTCTCTGTAGATTTTTCTTCATCTCATTTTATTTACAATCTTGTGTTCTCTGGGACCTAGTCTTTGTTCACTTGTTCTTCTTGTTTTCTTATCCATACTTTCTTATATCTGATGTGAGTGTTCTCTTTCATGTAAGTATTGATCATGCTTCTACAATTAAGAGCTATGTGTCCATAGTTATGACACTTGAAACACTCAATGTTATGTGTGGCCACATAGGCCCTTCTTGCTTGAACACTTCTTTTATAATCCCTGCAATCTGCATCCTTATGTCCAAAATTAGTACAATAAAAACAATGACCATAAAAGAAATTTGCATACCTGGGAGTGAATGATCTTCTTTGTGGTGTAGTCCTTCTGAATTTATTCCTTGAATGATCATGATCATAATTGAAGCTTCTTTGTGGCTTGAACAAAAATGGTCTTCTTGAAGATTTATCTTCAATAATTTTATTAGATTCTGGTTGACCATGATTTCTTCCTTTGAGTACTTCTGCATAAATCTTTCTATTTTCTTCATTATTCTTTTCTATCAACCTAGATTGCTTCTCTTCATTATCTATAACTGATGTGGATGTTTCTGTCTCTTCAACGTTCTTTTTGAGATTAACGATTGAGATTGACAACTTCTTCTTCAAGTTTCTCAAAATCTTATTATTTCTTTAATATCTGAGACTTCATGACTTCTTTTGTACCCTTCTCTTCTTCAAGATGAATTTTTAATCTGATTATTTCATCTTCAAGTACTTTCTCTTCTTGACCAAACTCTGACTCAAGATTTTTTAGATCGTTAGTTCTTTCCTTAAGATGACCTGTCAATATATTCTCTCTCATTTCAGCTTCTTCCTTCAGTGCTACTATGTTGTCTTCCAAACACTTCTTTTGATATTCAAGATTTTCTTCGATATTTATGGCTTCTTCTAGCTGAGTTCTTAAGTTATCTATGACCTGTTGGGATTCTTCAAAAATGTTAACACTTTCCTTTTGTTTCATCAATTCTTTCTTGAGTGACTTGTTTTCTTCTCTTAGTTCATCTAAAGCACTAATCAATTCTGCCTCATAATTGTCTTCTTTTTCAATTTTTTTTTTGTCTCATTTCCTTCATGGCATTCTATTTCAATATGTCCACGTTTTTCATAATTAAAGAAAAACAACATACCTCTGGTGATTATGTACTCTTCATCTTCTGAATATGTTTGACATGGTGAACACAATTCTTTTTTATTTGTATCTCCATATTCTTTGACATTTTCTGAATCTGCAATGGGTGAAGAATATATGTCATGTAACTTATCCCAAATTTCTTTTGCTGATGAACATTTACCAACCTTTTCTCTTACCGGATTAGGTAATCCTTCTGAGATGAAATCCGTTGATATTTTTTTATTCTTATTAAATTCCTTCTTGGCTACAGTCTTTTCCCTTTTTGAACTATCAAATCTTGTAACAACTGATAGCCAAATATAATGTCCCTGTGGCTATAAAATACTTTTGTCCTTATGCTCTACATCTCATACTTAAAACCATTCTGACCATTAAACATTGGTTCTCCATTCTCAGAATAATCCATGATCTCCTTCTAGTGGTTAAATTGTTTCCTGAAGGAACTAGCTCTGATACCAATTGTTGGATTACTGAGAGGGGGGGTGAATCCGTAATAGAGAAATTTAATCCTTTTTAACCATATAATGCAAGTGTTATATCAGTGTATCATTATCATCCAATAATTGTAGAGTAAATAAACAATAAACAAATGAGAAATCATACACATACACAGTACACCAGTGTTTTTATGTGGAAACCCAAAGCGGGAGAAAAACACAACATGTTTTTTCTTATATGTCTTGAAGAATTAAATTCATTGGAAGCACCAAATTCCTTTGTTTTCCAACTGCAATTGGAAGGAGGCTCCAACCCCCTAGTTTCTTAGGATACAACCTAAGGGAAGCTCCAACTGCCCAATTCTCTAGCTAGAACCAGAAAGAGGCTACAAGCCCCTATGTTCTCCGGCTACAACCACCTGTCCTTTCCCCTTACAACATCCATGGTATATAAGTAGAATGATGGAGCCACTGTCACACTATCACTGTGAGATATATACTTCTGTAAACCTGTACCAATCAACCTGCACCAAACAACCTGTACCAATAACCTGAACCATGCATCAAACATGCATCAACCTGTACCTCAACCTGTAATCAGCCTGTACCATAAATAAGTGCATCAACCATGCACTAACATGTACCAACCAACATGTACCATAAACAAGTGCATCAACCATGCACCAACCTATACCTTAAACTGTACCATGAACAAGTGCATCAACCATGCACCAACCTGTACCTCAAAATGTACCATGAACAAGTGCATCAACCATGCACCAAACCTGTACAAATAACATGTCGCAATAACCTGTCCAAACAACCTATCACAACAACCTGTCTCATCAATCTTATCAACCAAATTAGATCTAATCACCAAGATCAATCACCAAGACAACTCTCAACGATGTGCATCAACTAAGCATAACACAACAACTCATAATCATCACCAAGATCAATATGTGCTTCTAATAATATACCAATACAAGTATTCTACATCATCCATAAACCACGTATCAACAATACTACTAACAAGTGCCTCCAACCATGTACCAAGTATATACCAATCATGTATCAACTACTCATAAACTATGACTCATCAATATGTACCAACATCATCAACTATACACCTCATGTATGTGCCAACTCGTCAACTACTTGTCTCAACCATGTACCCAACATGTACCTCAACCAAAATCCCTCATCTATTTCATCATCCAAATATGATTTGTAACTCTGTAATAAAACTGGTGTATATGATCACATACCTACAAACCTTCCTTAACTTTAACAACAAGAGACTAGAATTTTCATCAAACTTTTCTTTAGTCTCACATGACTAGTTTTGTATTAGTGAACAACCCTAACTTGAAATAATCATAACTATGTACCTGTAATGAATAAAGATATGAAAATAGTACACAATTTTCTTTAGTGTATTTTATGAAATTCCTCCAGGTGTCACTACTTGGAACCTCTTAGAAAAGGAGTTATATCAAAAATGGCATACCTTGTTGAATTTTGGCTTATTCTAGAGAGCGAACTTGTAGAGGGTTCCCTGCACAAAATATTTGTTGAATTGATATAAAAATTCTGCACAAAATACTACAGAATGGACTCTAACCAACAATTTTTGTCTTACTTAATTTGGATCTTTTATGAAGACGTTATGACATTGTTACCCGAAACACCTGTTTTAGACTAGTTTCGGGACTAGTCACAAACCCTATTTTCCATGGAGTGTAACTCCAAAACTACAATGGCCCACAAGCTGAAATTAGTACCACATCTACTTGGATATGTTTTCTCAATGGCCTATCAAATTCACGGTCTGAATCATTTTAGAAAAAAATATATTGCGAAAATGGTGAGATGACCTATAAATAACATACCTTAGAAAGCATCGTCAAAAGAATTTATCCTCCCTTGAATTTCAGACTTCTTTTTCTCACCTTCTCTCTGAAATTAGGCTTAGATATACTTTGGTTACCTTAGTCACTTGTAGATATTCAATATTCTCAAGTTTTATTAAAATTATAGAGCCTTGCCTCCTATTTATTCTTTCATGTAGCTTCCTCAAGGGGTTACCTTTTAACCATCTTAACCCACTATCCTTATTTTAGGGTTAACCAACTTCTAACCACTTGTCTAATTAGTAATTTACCAATTATATTTATTATTTAAATAATTTATTTTGTATCTTCTTTGACTTATAGTACACTCATCACTTCACTTTACCTCAAGGGGTTACCTTCTAACCATCTTAAACCACTTTCCTTATTTTAGGGCTAACCCACTTCTAACCACTTGTCAACTTAGTAATTTCTCCATTAACTTTATTATTTAAATAATTTATTTTGTATTCACTTTGAATTATAGTACACTCATCATTTCACTTTATTATTTACCTTCTAAAAATATCTTAAACTACTTTGACTGCTTTGAGCTTTTGGGGCTTCTAGATGACTCATGAGGGTTCTCCAACTTCACATGGCCATAACTCTCTAACCGTGAGGAGTTATATGATGTTCCACATACCACTGTAAATGTAATGACATGTAATATCCATATAGAATAGTATTATCTGCAAATATATGAAAACTCATACCATTATCCATCAAACAAACTTTGGTCCATTACCCAAACCTGGGTTCTCCAACTTCACATGGCCATAACTCTCTAACCTTGAGGAGTTATGTGACGTTTCACATACCACCAGAAATGGAATGACATGTAATACCCATTTAGAATAGTATTACCTTAAAATAGACTAAAAATCATACCATTATACATCAAACAAACTTGGGTCCATTACCCAAACCTTTGTGTTGCCAGACTTTCTCCAAGGGCTGACATCAATCACTAAGGGTTGACATAAATCTACAATATCAATGTCCAGTGGTTGAAATCAATGAAAACCAACAATCCATACCAACTTTCCATCAACCTAAGCCAACTATCTGACAATATATTTATCACCAAGATTTTCAAAAATCTTCAAAAAGATGCGGGTATTCTACCCGCATAGCATCCTAGTGCTCCCAAGTTGCATCCTCAAGACCGTACCAGGTCCATTGGACATTTATTAGCTCTACATATCTATTCTAGAGCTATTTGATTTTCCGATCCAATACGCCCACCAGATGTGTTTCACCCCCAACCTTCTGCTAGGCAATGCCACATGAAATAAATACAAAACAAAACTTCTCACTCTGTTATGATAATCAAACTGTCCATACCCAGGAATTGACCTGTTGGGCTATGTAAGAAAGATATCTTTGTGGAATATCATACAGATAAACTTAAACAATGAATATACATTATACTAACAAACAAATTAATGCGGAAATCACAAAAATCTGCTACAATAGCTCACACAGACAATATTATAAATATCATGGCATATACAAAATACACATCATAAAAATTAACATAGAGATGGTACTTATGTTTTTATGAAATTCACCAACTACGTGTAGATCTTCCATGAACCTCCCAGTCTTAGACCATGCTAATCCAAGCTATCAACAATGGGTCACCCCCGAGATGGGACTAAACTCCACCCGGGGTAAAGGGAATCCTAGGATAGGTTGAGACAACAGAAAGTTGAATAATGAAACATGAAGGATTCCCTCCTAGGAGCCTACTTACACCCACTGCTCACAAACTCTCATTCCCCACATGCCTGGCCCACCCTGGGAATATACACCTTCACTGTTCCATAGTCCATTGGCTACTCCACTTCCCTTCCATGGCTTCAACAACATGCCAGATCAGGAATACTCAGAGATTTGTAGCTACTACTGGACTCCCTCTAGGAGAAGTCACTTCCCCAACAATCTCTCTCACCTGGAGAGAGTTTCTCACAGGCCTGACAACCTGATTCTTCAAACCACAGGCCTGAAAACCCACCTCTTTAAAACTACAGTCCTGACAACCTGATTCTTTTGTCCAACTCCTACGTCAAATGGGTAACCATAGTAGAAAAATTGGGTATGGGTTCTAGTTATGCCAATAATCCACACCAGTCCACATAAAACATGGGTAGCAACAACAAAATGGCTAAGGTGTGATCTAGTTGAGGCACTGCATAATCGTGTTGTTCTTCACATGAAAAATGAGTTAGTTTCACGGGTTTTCAAGTTTCAGATGTTGTAGAGGTTAGTGATGGAGGAAATGGTTGGCTACATGAATGCTCAGTATGAGTGCATGCATGAGTGGGGAGCATGGAAAGAATGTCCAGCAAACCCCCACAATGACGGATATTCCCACATAAAACTGCATGTGCCTAGGTTGACACATGACTCTCTTGGGAGCTCATTCCTCTCCACTTGGAGTTCGTTCCTCTCCCCAAACCTTAATATTTTAGGAAAATATATTATAATATTCCCTTGGAAATAGGCCCTCTAGCTTAGCCCTTTTTCCCAACCTCTCAACCACATACCTTTCCCTACCCAGTGGATCTTAGTCCCCCATAACTCTTTCTTCGTGGTTAGTCTACATGTAGCGATGTAATTATATTAATGATGTGAGTATTTACATATACAAAATTAGGCTCCTTGGCCTTCAACATCTAGTCTCTCTGACCTAATAAACACATAAGCCTACCAACTTATAAACACTTGTCTCACTAGCCTATTAACATCATTAAACATCATAACAATTCAACAGGGGCTTGATCTTGGGGGATTACAATATCCTCCCCATATTTATGCATGGTGATCAGTGCATCTTACTTACATAATATCAACAAGATTTCCAAAATATTCAAAACGATTTGGGTATTCTTCCCACCTAGAATCTTCATGCTCCCAAGTTGCATCCTCAGGACTGTGCCAGATCCATTGGACCTTTACAATCCCTATGGATCAATTCCGAAGTTGTTTGATATTTTGGTCTAGAATGCATACCAGATGCACTTGAAAAACGTTTCCTTGCTCCACCTAAATCACATTCCAATCAATAACATGATTAGCATTAGGTATATATTTCTTGAGCAATGATCAATCAAATACATTATAAATAATCATAGATGTAGATAAAGCAAGCATGTAAGATACTAGTCCAATCCTCTCTAGGATTTCAAACGACCCACAATATATGGCTTCCAACTTGGAACAGTTTCCAAACTTCAGGGAGCTTTTGTTGGCATTCAACTTCAAGAAAACATGATCACCCACTTTAAATTCCTTGTGAGTTCTTCCCTTGTTAGCATAACTTTTCTTCCTGTCTTGGGAAACCTTTAAATTTTGTTTTATCTTCAACATTTTCTCTTCCATTTCCATGAGAAAATCTAGCCCAACCACTGCTCTATCTATTGGGTTGTCCCAACTTATTGGTGTGTTTCACTTTCTTCCATAAAGTTCCTCATATGGGCTCATCTTCAATTATGCTTGGTACCCATTTTTGTAGGCAAATTCTATCAAGTGTAGATAATCTTCCCATTTAGATGGTTTTTCCATCAGGTAAATCCTTAGCATATCCTTTATCACTTGGTTCAATATTTCTTTTTTCCCATCAGTATCAGGATGATAAGTTGTGTTGAAGTTCAGATTTGTTCTGGACCCTTTGAATAATCCCTTCCAGAACCTTGAGCTAAACTTTGGGTCTCTTTTAGAACAATTTTCTTGGGTATGCCATGAAAGCATGCTACTTCCCTCATATAAGTATACACAACATTGGTTTCCTTGTGAGTAACCTTCATAGGAATGAAATGGGAAACTTTCGTAAGCTTTTCCACCACCATCATGATAGCATCACGTTTCTTTCTTGTTCTGGGAAATTTGGTGATGAAATCCATTGTCACCACTTCCCACTTCCACTCAGGAATGGGAAATGGCTAAAACAACCCAATTGGGTGTCTATGTTCAACCTTGACCTTTTGACACTCCAAACATTTAACAATGTACTCAACAATCTCCTTCTTCATGCCTGGCGAACAATATTGGATCTTCATTGATGCAACTATTTTCTGATATCCTGGGTGTCCAACATAAGGTACATTATGCATCTCTTTCAAAATCGTACTCCTCAATTCATGAGAATTGAGTACATAAATTATGTTCCTGTAAAAGAGAATTCCATCATTTCCCAATTCATAATCTTCAAGTTTTTGTCGCATTTTACCTTGCTTTAATTTTGTTACCAACTTTATGTACTACAAATCTACCTTTGTAGCCTCATAAATTCTGCTAGTTTGATACATGCTAATGGCTGTAGCATGTAGTGCATGCACTCTCCTACTGATTGCATCAACCACTTTGTTCTATTTTCCTTTGATGTTCTTAATATCAAATTCATAATCAAAGAGGAATTCCAACCATCTGCTCTGCCTAGAATTTAAACTTGGCTAACCAAACATATATTTCATACCATTATGGTCTGTCCTCAACTCAAACCTATTTTCCATGAGGTAGTGCCTCAACTTATTCAAGGTGTACACTATGGATTCCAACTCCAAATCATGAGTGGCATAGAGCCTTTCATGCTCTTTCAATTTTCTTGATTCAAAACATATCACAAACCCATTCTAACTGAGGACTCCACCATGTCCTTCTTTGCATAAATCTATGCAAACCAAAAAATATTCATTTGGATCTAAATCCTCAGAATTGGAGCACTAGTTAACATCTTCTTCAATTGTTCGAAGCTCTTTTCACATTATGTTGTCCATTGAAACATCACCCCCTTCCTTTACAAGTAAGTGATTGGGTGAGAAAACCTCGAAAACCCTGCAATGAATCTTCTGTAGTAGCCAACTAGACCCATGCAGGATATGACTTTGGTCACATTCTTAGGTGTTGTCCACCCTTTGATGTCTTCAATATTTTCAGGGTCCAATGTTATCCCTTCTTTGTATATGATATGCCCCAAATAGTGAATTCGGTTTTGATAAAATGAACACTTTTTCAATTTGGCATACAATTGGTGCTCTCTTAACATGTGTAACTCCATCCTCAAGTGATTCTCATGTTCTTCTTATGACTTGGAATATACAAGGATGTCATCCAAAAAGACAATGAAAAACTTGTCTAAATATTCCTGGAAAACACCATTCTTTAAGCACATGAAAACAACTGGTGCATTTGATAACCCAAATGGCACCACTGTGAACTCGTAATGACCATACCTTGTCCTAAAGGTAGTCTTACTTATGTCTTCATATCTGATCCTTACTTGATGATATCTTGACCTGAGATCAATATTTGAGAATATCCTTTCATCCTTTAACTGATCAAAGAGATCATAGATCCTTGGCAAAGGATACATGTTCTTTATAGTCACTTTGTTCAATTGTCTGAAGTAAATACACAATATTAATGTCCCACCTTTATTCTTCACGAATAAAAATGGGGCACCCCAAGGTGACACACTTGGGCATATATAAACCTTCTTCAAGTTTTATTTGTAGTTCCTTCAGCTCTGGTGTACTCATCCTGTAGGGATTCTTGGATACTGGAGCTGCTCTAGGCATCAAATTTATAGAGAAATCAATATCTCTCCTTGGGGTTAGTCCCGATATCTCCTTAATCACATCCTCAAAATATTTCAGAACTAAGTGATCCTCCATATTTGGCACCTTATCCTTAGGTGCTTCCTCCATATGAGGTGCAAATATTTGGCAGCCCTTCTTGTAACACTTCTTTACTTGCCTTGTTGAGATCTCTCGGATAGTAACTTCCCTAGTAATTCCTTGGACTGTTCTTGGGTTCCCTTCCTCGTTTAGGGAAGTAAATGCCTTGTTATGAAAGTCTAATATGGCATGGTGTTATTCCAACCAATCCATACCAATTAAACAGTCATATGAACCCAATGGTAGGATTTTCAAATATGGCTTGGTACTTATCCCATTCATGTCCACTATACATGATTTAACTAACTTGACAACTTTTCTCTTGGCTCCTGTAGCCAATTGCACCAACCAAGATTTTTCATTCTTTCTTCTTGGAAATTTCAATCTTTCCACTACCTTAGGATCTATATATATATGACTATCTCGTGAATCTATTAAAATAGTAAAGGCATGGTTATTGATCATACCTTCTACTTCAATCATGTGTGATTGAAACTCTTCTTACTTGTTGTCCAGGGATTCATAGATCCTTGGTACACTTCTTCCCATGTCCTCCATTGTTTCCGCTTGATTTACATTGTGGACAACTCTCACTTTGTCACTTTTTTTAGGACAATCTCTATACTTATGGTCTCCTTTACAACCCCAACATTGAATGGGTGTCTTCATTGGCCTTTGCCCACCTACCTCAACCATTCTGTTCTCTCTAAAAGATGGTTGTCCTTGAGGACTATTTCTGAAAAATGGTGGCTTGTTCCCCTTCTGCCTCCATTCCCTCTTAAACTTATTCTTGTCTTCCCAAGCTCTTTGGAAAGTAGTCTTTCCTTTATGATGATCATATAAGAACTTGGATCTCCTTATTGTTTCCTCCAAAGTCTTGGGATCATCATATTTAATCTTGTCACTGATAAAGGATGGAAGCCCACTCAAATATCTCTGAATCTTAATTGTCTCATCTTTGATGAAGGAGACATACTTCAACAGTTCTAAAAATCTCCTTTCATACTCATCAATGGTCATGATGCCCAGTTTTAGTTCAAATAACTCTTTCATATTTTTGTCATAATACCTCTTGGTTAAGTATTTCTTCTCAAAATGATTCTTGAATTCCTTCCAAGTCACATTTTTCTCTCTGATGTGATACACTTGCACAAGTTGATCCCACCACATGGATGCCTTTCCTTTCAGCTGATAAATAGAAATTATTCCTTCTGCATGAGAATAATAGTTATTCAATTAGAATTACTTCCTCATACCTAGAAACCATGTATCTACATATTCATCCTTCTTGTGTTCACCATCAAAAGTAGGAGGTTTGATCTTGTTCATTTCTCCTTTCAAATCATCCACCCCAGACCTCCTATCCTTCCTGACATGGGATGGACTTGAGATGTTGTGTGCTCTCCTGTTGGAATGCCTTTGGGAGTGATGGTGATGTCTGCTATCACTCCTTGATCTTCCTTTTCCCTCAAGGGTCCCGTGTCTTCCTGATTTGTTGGAGCCACTATCGTTATCCAACTTCTTTTCAATTCTATCTAGGATTTTCATTAAATTCATATTGAAGTCTTCCTATTGTTCTTTGGCATTCATAAGCCTCTCATTATTAGCCTTATGGATCTGGACATCTCTCTACAATTTTCTGAGGGTCTCATCCATATTTATTTCTTCCTCCTTTACTCCTCCATGTCCATCAGAGTTGGTTCCTTCCATACCCAACTGGACATTCATCCCTATGATTTCATTAATATATTAGACTTATTTTCTGCCGATTTCCTGAGAAATTGACTGTTCATATCCAATTTCTAGGTGAACAATTATCTTATACTATTCAAGACCTGTCCAATGCCTTCTTCCATGCTCAATTCTGAGTTTTGAGTAGGAAGTTATGGCTACTTGCACAATTTGTCTTTTGAGTGATGAAATCCTTGTACATGGATTCTTCCATCTCAGAGTCGAATTGGCTCTTGGATCTGTGTTGGATCCCTTCTTCAGGTTTAGAGGCCTTCTTTACTTCATTAGGTGTAGGTTTGTAAAAATAAAAAACCCCACAAGCTCTTTCTCTAATCCCTTCTATGTTTTCAAAAAAAAAAATCGGGCACTTGGTCCTTTTGCTTCAGCCCCCGGACACATGTGACCATGGGTTGTGACCAAGTGCTGGTTGCAAGGCGCTTATACTATGATTTCGGCCTCCAAGGCTCCGTAACTTCTGGATTCAAATATCTTCCTTTCACCTCACCTCATTTCATTCGAATGCCGAAGTGGTGAATCTTTCAAACAACTGATTCTTTGGAGCCTCTGAGCTCCGACACTTTGGAGCTTCGGGATTCAGAAGATCCAACTTCTTTACAATCCATTTCCTCTGAACTTCCATATTCGTATCAATTCTTACACACCAAAGGGGTGCTATTGTTGGATCATGTTTTCATTTATGCCAATGGTTTGATTATTTTGATGTCAAAGGATTGATGTCAAGTGATTGAAGAATAATGATGTCAAGTGATTGATTGATGTCAATGGATTGATTGATTGATGATTGATGAACAATGTATATGTATTATCCTTGATAATAATGTTATATTTCAAGTGGAAACCAATCGATGAAGATGGATCAATATGCACAGATGAATATGGATGAATGAGTTGTCATTGATACGTGATGAAGATGGATTCTTTATATTATGCACAGTTTGATGATTCATTATTGTCTTGTCATGATTAATAAGAAGTACAAATGGATGAACTCCAAAGTGGTCCCCTTATGGTGAAATCCCTCACAGGAAGATGCTTTGTGGTTGATTTATGTTTGAGAGAACCTATTCTTGTATCTGGAATAATGAGATGAAGATCAATGAAGTTATTGGTGAAACTATCCTAGATGGATAGTGCTTGTCATGCCATTTTTGGTGGTATGTGGAACGTCACATAACTCCTCATGGTTTGAGAGTTATGGCCCTACGAAGGTGAAGGACCCTTATATGAAGGCTTGAAGCCCCCAAGGTCAAAGAGGTCAGAGTGACCTAAAAGAAGAAATCATTATTTAAATAATAAAGTAAAGTGACAAAGTCAAGGTGGATTATTTAAATAATAAAGAGAAGTGACAAAATGAAGAAGGAATATTTAAATGATAAAGTATTGGAGAACTTTCTATTTATGGAAAGTG